>AJFK01000005.1:0-60382 GCA_000467715.1 Hysterium pulicare CBS 123377
AAGCCTATATAATAATTCTACTTAGTTAGTGTGTGTATGTGTATATAAGAGAGAGAGAGAGAGGACGTTGAGACTATATTCTAAGGAACGATCTAATAAATTATGGTAGGTTGTAGAAATCTACCATGTTTTATAAGGAGACCACCATGATTCATTAGGTAGATCACGAAGTATCATCGAAAGGAAAACCCTCTCTACGTCAGCAATACTCAATCATATGAACCTCCAAGGATCAAAATAATAGTCCATACCTTGCTGTGCTTTATCCTGAATCTCTCTATTCCGCTTCTCTCCTCGAGTAGAGTTGCTAGCAGTAGCATTACCAGCGCTAACAACTTCCTTCCTCTAGTAGGTTTACCAGCAGTAGTATTGCCATCATCACCCAGATTTTCTCCACTCTCACCATTTTGCTTCTAGTATCATCGACGGAGGGTTTGCAAAGTGAGAAATCGCCCCTATCTCGGCAGTGGCCTACAAGATTATTTAGAACTTGCCGCTTCGATTTTGCCGGTCGCCAAGTAGGAATAGGCGAAAAGGTGAAACTAACTTGGCTTAGCTGGGATGCGGCATGGCTTCTTGCATCACGTGTGGTGTTTTAGTGAGAGCGGAAAGTAATGACGAGAATTGCTTTATTCACAGCATCATCTAGTTTCTAGAGTTGTCAGTGCTTAAGTAAGGTTCTGGTAGTTTAGAGTACTTACTCTGGGACTGTTCAGATAAAACCAGGTCACATATATAACCGGGGTAAGATAGAAGCGATGGAAGCGTGATAAGACCCACGAGAAGCAGGAAGTGAGTATCATGACGTGGAGTCGACGTGAGGTTCGCTTTATGGAAGGTGGCAATGGTATAAATATGGGAAAAACTGCGAGAAAGCACGAGAGTTGATAGAAACATCGACATTTTGTAAGAGAATTGCTCTTGAACATTCAGGCAAGGGTGAACTCCAATTCATGTCTCCCTCATCTATCTACGCCTTCCTCTCGAGTTCTTCTGATCCGCTCCTGTGCATTTATCATGCTTTCCTCTACTCCCCACCCATCTTTGAGTAGCGCCCCAACATCTTCCAAACTGAGACCACATGTCTCCGGATAAATCTTATAAATGATGATCCAAGATATGACACATATAAATGTATACGATGCGAACGTAGCTACCGGCCCCAATGCTTGCATCATAGGAAGGAATGTTATTCCAATTAAGAAATTGGAGCCCCAGTTCGTGGCCGTTGCAATGCCAGAGCCAAGGGAGCGAACTGCGAGGGGGAAAAGCCTAGGGAAGTCATGAGTGTCCGTTCAGCTGAGAGAGAAATATGTTTGCAATAAGATGTTGAGGTTACTCACTCGGACTGCTGCCACGGCACATTTCCCAAACCTATAGCATAGCCAGCCACGTACCAAATCAACGCCAAAAGTATAATTACTGGCCAGGTTTTACCAGCGCTATCAGTGGCACTGCCCGCTCCAGATGCATCTGCCGGAGCTGAAAGGTCAACGAAGTTAAAGGCAAGAGCGCATACCCCGAGTCCTAGAACCATGATTGGAATAGAGTACAGGAGAATCTTGCGCCTTCCGATCCGATCGATACTATAAAATGCCACGAGCGTGAAGGCAAAGTTGGTGATGGCGATGGAGAGTGACGTTAAAGTGGCCGACTTCTTAAAACCTACCATGATGAATATAGTAGCACCTATATTGGATTGTTAAATCACACCAGACTTCGGAGACCAAAGGCTTCAGAGTTTCAACGCACTGAAGTACATGAGCGAATTGAATCCGCATAGCTGTTGAGCCCCCTGTAGCATGCAGGCTATAGTTAGGGCTCTCCGATTGCCTCTCTCGGCAACCAGTTGAACAAAGTTATCGTTGACTCGAGCAACCTTGGCTCTCCATCCATACTTTGGAAGGTCTGGATTTACGCGCTCTCCAGCGGCAACTTCCTCTTCTAGGATATCACGCTCAACCTTTCGAAGTACTGAGTCCACGATTCGCGAGACATTATCACTTCTTCCGTAAACTTGTAGCAGTACCCTCTTGGCTCGTTGCTTTCGGTTGGCTTTGACGAGCCACCGAGGCGTCTCAGGCATAAACCCCAATATCAAAAACTGAGCGGCGGCTGGGAGGGCACCAAGGCCTACCATCCACCTCCATCTACCTTGATGGTCTTCTGAATAGAGCAAAAAGCCGGTTAGATAAGCTACCACCTGGCCAGCAGTAATGAACAGAGCAGATACTGTGACGAGCCGCCCTCTAAATTGTGAAGGGGCTAGCTCTGATATGTACCTGGATATATATAAGCATCATGGCTATCTGAGCTCACGGCATTCTTCTGGAATGTAGCCCACGTACAGAGGTGCCACAAAACTGGCGCTGCCCACAGCGAGCCCTACCACGCTTCGACCGCCGATCATACCCCATATTGTTCCAGTGAGTGCTTGCCATACAGCTCCAACCACGAATAAGATGTCCGCAAGCAATATGACTTTCTTCCTCCCCCAGGAGTCGGCTAATATTCCGGTGAGAGGACTGGCAATCAGCGCGAAAAATGATGTACATGATGTGATCAGGCTCTTGTCTAGTGTCGAAAGGGGGCGACTAGAAAGTTCCGTGCCTATGGAAACGAGGGTTGAGGAAATGACGCCAGTGCTGAAGTCGGATGCAGTATTAGCATCTGTATGCTCGGATGAGAAAAAGCTTCGCTGAGACTTACTCGTAACCAAACAGCAGACCACTTAAGCCGGCGCAGAAGCTTAGGCCATAAATAAAAGCTCCTGGAGACGCCAATGTACTCTCGTCAATCTCCCCATTGAAATCGTGAGAGTCACGGACGTCATCTTCGCTATCGTTATGGATGAGAGGCTCAGCGGCAGTGTCTGTCATGCTGACCAATTCGAAGTTATCGTTGGAAGCCGTGGCTGTGACGGGCGGCGCGCCGGCTTCATGAGAGACAGAGGTGTTCTGCGCGCGTCGTTCGAGCCGGAGGTTGGGGTTCGCACGAACAATTACACGTGATGGGCGAGAAAGAACACCATACCTACTCACCATGCACCGTATGTACACAGCATAGAGGAGAATAATTAAGTGATACTTCCGATATCCAACCTGGAGTCTCTGTGCGGCTGTGATTATCATCTCTGTAATTTTAATCGCACGCAGCATGTCAATTGGCGAGACGGGTCTCACGATGAACATGATCTTCAAGGCAAGCCAAATTATATAGTGTCTGAGAAGCATCTGTGATAGGTAGCCCACTGGTTGAGGAACTCTTCCACAGCGTCCATATCCACATTCTGGCGCTTCTTCCGCTAATCAACAGGCCCGGCACCGAGTGTATCCCTTCCAAAAAGTCCACCTACTCACTTTCTGTCACTCTTTTCCGTCTGGACTCATTCCATGTCGCGCAACAACAGTCGATCGCCACGACCTGGAACCCAACGTCAAGACTCCGAACATAACTATCCACCTTGGAAACTTGCTTAAGCTCATGGTTTGCTTTCCATTGAAACCACAATAGTCTGAAGACACACTCCTCAGAGACAGATTACCAGAATGAACGCCGGTCGCTCATGCTATTGTTTTGTGCAGCAGCCAAGACAGAGGTGAATAGCATAACCAGCCACGCTAAATGCAAATCAGTGAATCCAGCAAAAGGGTATAGGCAAAGCAGGCTTAAAGCGTGCGATCAACTATGACACAGCGACTTCCCGTGCAGAAGTTGCCTCAGTGAAGCACCTTCCGCGGATGGCCTCCGCATTAGTTACCGACATTCATTTGACCTCTTCGCTACCTTCGGGCCCATGAGCTGCGGGGCCTGTTGGAGGAGGACCTTGAGGAGGCATTGAGTGTTGTTGTAGCATTGGTTGACTGTAGCTTGCACTTGGTGTACCACGATGTGGTTGATGATGCTGATGCGGAGAGCCATAGTGTGGTTGATGAGGTTGGGGATATGGGCCACGCATAGGAGTCACTAGATACTGTTAGTCGCGGTGGTGGAAAGAAAAGAATCAAGATCGTTACTTACTGGGCCCTGTGGGCATCTGCGTAGTGAACATTGGTGGGACTTGCTGGCCATGCTGCATGTAGATTATTTGCTGTGGCTGGTGCCCTTGCTGCGAACCTTGATGGCTCATCATTTGAGCACCTCCAGGTCTGGGACTGGGGTAGCCATTTGCTGGTGGTGGTGCAGGCATTTGCCCTGGGTAGTGAGGATAGGCCGTTCCTGGACCAGGAGAATACATCTGCATTTGAGGATTTGTGGGCATAGCCATGAAAGGACCACTAGAAGGATTATTCGTCATCATATGTCCCCCCATTGTAGGTGGAGGTGCATTGACGAATTGAGGCCCCCCTTGCTGCCTGAGAGCAACATGCTGGACCCCAGGGCTCATCCCGTAGGGTTGCATCGGTGGTTGTTGTGGGAATACTGGGATGGTTTGTGGCTGCGTGTTGTACATATATCCTGGCATGGCACGCGGGGAAGGATGTATAGAGGAGTTAGACTGCGAGAACTGCATGTGATGACCATCGAAATGGTGAGGTCCGCCCTGACCATGGTGTGGCTGAACAGGTGGATGCCGAGGTGTATGATGTGGAGTCTGTGCTTGCGACACGCTTTGCGGACCTTGTTGGAGATGTGGAGGAAGTTGGTGCTGATGAGGAATAGGTCCACTGCCCACCGCGTTGTGAGGTGCTGGTATTGTCTGAGGGAGTGAACTTCTCTCGAACATATCTGCGTAGCTCTTGTCTTTGTTTGTCTCAGGGAAGTCCCATGTTGGAGGTGTACGGTATGGTTGTGGGATGCCTCCATTACCGGCAAACTCGCGGGTTTTGTTCTCTTCTTGAACCCCCTTCAGCATGCGTTTGATAGGATTGAATGCGTTTTCGAAAGTGAGAGGCTCAATAATCGGCCTCTGTCCACCGAAAAAGCTGGTGATTGGGACTTTGCGGGACTCTTGCCGGCTAGCTGAGTCCGGTCTGGGACTGGAATTTGTGCTTGGATTTCCGCCAGGCAAGAAGGTGTTGGCTGCTGGATTGGGTTTGAAGTCTGGTGCTCTGACGTTGAATCTCGTAGAAACACTCGAGGTAGGGCTTTGTACTCCGCTGGACGTTGCAGAGGGCCCAGTAGGTGCTGGATTGCGCATGTCTTGGGTTGGAATAGGATGGGGTATGTTGTTGTAGTGCATGGCACCCGCCTTATGTTGTTGCTGGTTCAACGCAAGGCGCGTACTTAATAAACCAGGACCAGATCTTGGTTGTGTTTGGTTATTGTTCTGGTTCTGCGCGGAATTGCCTCTCATAGATGCGGAACCATAGTTATTCTGCGCAGAACGTTGACGCTGCACATTTTGACGATCTGTCGTAGCTGTAGGAGAGGTGTGACCCGCGTCAGTTTTCGCGTTGTTCGTCCGAATTGCTTTCGTGTCGGCCGTGACTGGATTAGGTTTCGGTGGAGTCGTCTTAAGTTCTTGCACAGCTCGAAGAGCCTTCTCCACAATATCTTTCTGTTTAGTCTCATCTTTTGCGAGGATGGGAACGAGATCTTGTGGCACAGGCGTTGTAAGTTTGAAATTCTGGGAGAATTTTTTGAGGTCATTGAGCTTAACGGCTTTGGACTCTCGTGCCATAGAACGTTGACGCTCCGTGACACGCAGTTTTTCTGCGGCAGAGAATTGTTTGAATGAGTCAAGAAGATCGTGCTCAACATTCGCGGTCGCATTGTCCGGCCGCCCTGATCTGCGAGCCGCAGGTATTGTTCCACTGGAAGGCTTAAGAGCGGCACTTGGTTTCTGGTTAGCTTCAGGTGCGGGTTTGCTAGCCGCAGGAGCTTTTGTGTACAGCTTCGGCACCTCTTTCTGGGTTTCAGAGGTTGAAGCGGCTTTTGGTTCTGTCTCCGGGATCTCTTCTGCCTTCGCTGCCTCCGAAGCTGAGCGTATCTCTGCTGGAACGACCTCGGCTTGCAGAGAGGGCTTCGATGAGTTCGAGCTAGGCCGAGCAATCTGAGAAGAGATAATGGCTGGATCTACTGGTGCACCATGAACAGTTGGCTGCGCTGTGGGCGCACGCCTCGCTGGAGGCGTGTACTTGTTCGGCTGACCACTCGAAAGGGGAGGGAAATCACGACGAACACCACTGTACCTAAAAGTCTGTTGATGACGAGATCTACAAAAGTGGGTATGGCGACTTACTTTTCTTCCTCATCGATTCCCTTGTCATCCGCAGCCATGTGCCCACGTTCCTCATTAACATGTGCGTTCATCGCACTGCTAGCTTCGATCTCTCGAGCAATTCTCTCTGCTCTCGCCGCTCTCTCCTGGTATTGTGGGTTACTTCGATCGATAGTAGTGGTGTAGAAGCTTTCATCGTAGCTGCTCTGTACGCCAAAAAGCTGTTCGTTTGCTGCAAACTGATCCCACCCAGGTTTACCGGTATCCTCCAATGCCAAATTCATACTGGCGTCAGAGGATGGTTCCCAGCGTTGGAGGTTTCGTTCCCGAATGGCAAGGTTGCCAGAAATGTCTGCGTCTGTTCTGAAGCTGGAAGCAAGACCTGACAACAGGTGAGTCACATGGCAATTGTGGTAAGATGTTATGAATTACCATTTTGAGTTCGTGCTTGAGATTTCTCAAGCACAACGTTAGCCACGCTGAAATCTGCGACATCACCGATGTCAAATGCCATCACATGGTTGTCACCAACGCCGATGTAATCATCCGATAAGTCAGCGGCCCCATTGGCCTTAGTGTCGCCTGCTGATTGCACCCGTTTCACCATCTTGAAAACGTAGCGCATCTCCGTTGGATCCAACGAAGTACCTGACAGAACACCGGTGTATTTCTCTCCATTTTTCAGCTTTATATTTCCGGGAAGGCCCTAATCAGCTCAATCGTCAGTCATCGTCACCAGTCATGGATCCATGAATGATATAAGATTGGCCGACGAAATTGACACTAGAGATGCAAGGCAAGGTATCTATGTAGGTGCCATATACAGGGTAAGAGGAACCGCGCTTACCGTGAGATTTGCAAGCAGAAACATCATTCTATCGTTCATGTGCTTCATAGGAGATGCTGTTTCTCCGGAGGAAGCCACACCCTGTGGAGCTTGTGAAGATTTGGGGGCATTGACGATGCCATTGGAATTAACCGAGTTCGACGGTCGTTGTGTGATCGGATTGGTGCCCTGGGTCCATGCTTTCTGGGTGGGAAGTTTTCTATGAAAGGAACAGCCATGTTAGCATGGATCGAGAGAATGGAAACAAATTATCGAAGCGAGTAGCCAAACGGGAGAACAATACGAGACTCAAAAAATACAATATTGACAATGCAAATGAAGCAACTCATGGTCAGATATGAGGCAGAAACGGTTGCACCACAATTGCAGGTGACTGAAAACAAGTCACACGAGAAAAGTGCTGCTCAACGAAAAAGAGGAGCACGCTTGTGGGCCTATTCCGGGACGAAGTGGCATGTCAAGGTCGGAACGACCAAGTGACGATTGTGTGCATACAATAGAAGCTCGTTTCAAAAGCTGGTTTGTACGGGAGACTCACCTTTGAGCGCTGTCAATGGGGCTGCCTGCTTGCTTGCGCGCGGCATCAGCAGATTTGCCAGATGTGGTCATCTTCAGTTGTGTTCTTCCACCAGCGGGGTTCGTAGGCGCAGCGATATTTGCGGGCCCATTCACATTGGAGCCGTTAATGGACGGTGCGGCGGTGGTGGTAGACATTGGTGCAGCGGACTGTGAGGAAGTCGGACGAGGAGGAGGGAGAGCCTCCGACTTGAGGGGTGAATCAGCACACGATGCACAATGAATGCACTGGCTGCGAAAGAAGCGGACGAAGTGTAAAGCAAGCCAGAACCACGTCAGGAAGAGACGATGCGGCGAAGAGAGAGGGTGGAAGAGTGGAGGAGTGGAAGAAAGTTAAAGAGGCTGTGAAAGTGAAGCCAGACGTTTGGCCTACGCCTGCACCAAAGTAGAATCTTGGCAGAGCGGGCACTAGCTGCAAAAGCGCCCTGGCCCGGCGACGATGATCTGCGCCAAATCAGACGAGCGAACGGCGTAGAAGAAGCGGGCTGTTCGATTTGAGGGGTGGAGCGGGAGACGGGCGAGCCTCAGGCCGCTACAAACGACGGCAATCAATTGCAGGCGTGTCTGGGAAACAAGTGAAGCGCGCAAGGCTCGCTAGCAGCTGGGCACTGCGCTGAAGCAACAACAAGACGGCGGTTGAGGTCGTCGGTGGTGGATGGAGGAGAAGCCAGAGGCCCTTTCCACCCATTTAGCCAAGGCTGTTTTGATCGTTTGGGGTTGGGTTTGTGTACAGAAACACACCACTACCTAGGTACCTATGTACACCACCAGAATTCCAGCTTGTCGTCGATGGCCGCTCTATCTGCCTCTTCCACCTGCAGAATACTATATGGTCTGATCCAGTTGGCCTGCATGGCTGTGTGACATGTTTCCGCCGCGCACAGCTTACCTACTTGCTGACGAGACATATTTCCTGATTGGGATGACTCGGTTTGGAGTGCCTGGCCACGCAGGATCAATGGAGAACCCACCTACCTAGGTAATGCTCCATAGCAGGTGCAAATATCTTCGTTGAGCGAGTTCCTTCGATTGAGTTTTGCTCCAATCTTTCGAATAAAGTCACGCACAGTGAAGTCTCTCGACGTCAAACCTTGAGAGCTAATGAAGCTTGAATTAGCACCACCTGCACATGCTCAGCCAATGCAGAGAATCCCTCAACAACGTCCTCGAACTAGCATCTCCCTAGACGGCCACTTTCAAACAGTGAACGCTAATCACTCGAAATTGGCAGGTCTTACTGACTAAGCACTATGAATACCCGTAATAAAACATAGATGCAGGGGTGCATTTGCAGTTCACTCAATGCCAACCCAATAACGGACCGCCTGCTATACCATCTCCCACCAACGACTGAGCGATGCTGCACAACTCCTACGGCTCTCAGAGGTCAAACTCAGAAGCAACTCTCTATCCACCATCACACTCCTCGAGCATGACTTTAACCAGCGACGTTGAGGCCGGACCACGTTCGTCCCAGGGCTCTGGTCGTTCTACACACTCCAGACGTGCACAAAACGTGAGTGCTAACGCATACTCATTTCCAAACTCCATCACTCCCGAGGCCTCTCTGGCCAACACCGACAACAGTCGCAGCGCAGCTGACATGACCCTATCCAACCAGCCACAACAACAGCTCTCGCAAATAGAGAAGAGCGTGACCCACCTTCTAGTCGCAACGAAACAACTGCTCGAAACCCTCACGCTATGGTCGCGAGGAACCGCCACGGAAAGCCAAGTTTCAGATGTCTATGTTCGCCTGGGCTACGAGTTCAATATCGCCTCGCGAGCCTTCAACGCCATCGGTGTCGATACCCAAGATCTCGGAAATGTCCCCGAACTTTTACGAGGCATACTGGAGGAGACGCTCAGTCAGGAAGCTTCCCAGGCAAGCTTAGACAATTTCCTGCCTAGGATAAGAGACATCATAATAAACTTGCTCCATGGCCTGAAGAAAAAGCAGCAACGGTTACGGCCGCGCGGTGGACGGGATGGATCGAATACCACGAACACGAGGCAAGGCAGTACTGGCAGCACTGGCAGCACTGGCGAAATAGAAGATGGACAGCCAAGAAGTTCTAGTACCAGAAGCCCTCCGCAAAGGCAGGAGAGCGGCGACTTCCCTGATGGACCTGAGCTACCGCCTCGATCTTCTTCAGTGCCAGGCAGGGCTTCACCGAGTAAATACGAGAGTGGTTTACCAGCAAATCCAAGGGTGAATCGTAATACTGCAGCTAGCCAACATTCCACCGATTCCTCGCTATCAAGTACTACAATGCAAAATATCCCGGTCATATCTCCATACCCGGTTGAGGACAACATGCCAAAATCACCAGAGCACGCCCCTCCACCATACGTTGATTTCCCTCCGCCACCACCACCTCCTCCTCCACCGAAACAACAAGATGCCCTCGCTGCGCTGCAAAGGGGTGGCGAGCTGGAAAGAAGGGCATCGAGGCGGTTCTCGGCATACCAAATACAAAAGCATCTTGGGGGGACCAACGGGATCCCCATGATCCCCCCTACCCAGAACTCTCCAATTCCGAACAGAGGCAGAGATGCACGGGAGTCGATGAACGCTGTTAGGGTGCGAGGCTCGCTCCTTCATAGTCGTCAAAGATCCAACCAAAGACCTACGTTGGACACATCTCCTAGTAGGACTAATGATCTCAGTACCCGAAGAATATCCGAGGAAAGTTCCCAGAGTTCGACTGGTGGGCCTACCATCAAACCTCCAGAGGAGCCTCCAGTAGAGGATAGTCCAATTCAGAAGACTCCTGAGGATAAGATTGGCATCCCTCGTGAGTTTCCTGAGCCTGTGCTCGGTGCGACTATCAGCGGTCCTTTGAGTGAGCCCGAGCTTCCGATAGAGGCATCAGAACAGCAGTCAAGGCCATCGACAGTGCCGGCAAGGCATGGATCTCGCAGAGTGAAATCTCCTTCGCCTCGAGTTGAACCATTCATTCCTGAGCAATCACCGCAACCTGGGAAAGAACTCACACTGTTTTTACAGTACAAGAGTAAGATTAAGAAGTTCGTGCTGGCGGATGGCTACAACGAGCTCACTTTGGCACGACTACAACTCGCCTTCATCGAGAAGTTCGCTTGGAACACGCATAACAATGGGGTTGATCTCCCTGAGATATACATTCAGGATCCTGTCTCAGGCGTGCGGCACGAACTTGAGGATTTGAATGACATAAAAGATCGTTCAGTTCTCGTTCTTAACGTGGAAGTTCTAGACGAAGTTAAACGTCATTTTGACGACGGTCTGGGAGGATTGCGTCGTATAGTCGAAGGCATCAGGACTACCATCGATGATCAACAGTCTACCATCCAGCGCGTTTCCGACCGCCAACAAGCAGCCGCAAGGGAGCTCGCAAGCATCTCAGCGGCACCTCCTCCATCCTCTACTCGTGTCTCCAGAGTCCTCTCGCCTCGCTCTCCCACCCCATCAGGACCAGCTCTCGAGTCCACGGCAGCCCAGTTGAGCGAGGTGCAGTCCCTTCGACGCGACCTCGCTGTTGTTCGCCAAACCTACTCCTCCTTCGTTTCAGACATCGAAGCCAGCATGTCTGCAATTCGCACCAAAGCAGCCGCCGTTAAATCTACAGCCGTTAAAGCGTCCTTACCGGCTCTCACCGGTGACAGCGGCCGCGCATATGTCAACGCAGGGAAGAAGTTCCTGTCAGACGACTCCGAGAAAATTGTCGCCCGCGTCGACGAAGTTCAAGATCTCGTCGAGGACCTTCGCAAAGATGTCGTTTTGCGCGGCGTACGTCCTCTCCCACGTCAACTTGAAACAACCGCCAAAGACCTCTCAACGGCTACAGCCGAGCTTAAGAAACTGCAAGATTTCTTGGCGCGAGAGAAACCACTCTGGACCAAGATCTGGGAACAAGAGTTGCAAACTGTATGCGAGGAAAGAGATCTCCTCACAATGCAAGAAGACCTTGCCGCAGATTTGCAAGATGATCTTGAGAAGGCCGGCCAGACGTTCGAGTTGGTGGAAGAAGCGACCAAACAGCAAAATCTCCAAACTGGTGTCAATCAAGCAGGCAATCGTTCGGCCAGCGGTCGCAATCTCCACGCCGTTGCCCTTGACAGAGCGGTGGATCCTCGCACAGCGAAAGATGGGGTGCTAGGTGAAGTCCGAGCGCTGCAACCGAATCATGAGGGGAGATTGGAAGCTATCGAGCGTGCGGAGAAAGCTCGTCAACGCGAGCTGGAGGGTCGGAAGGATGGCGAGTTCAAGAAAGAACTTGGCAATTTCGTGGAAGAAGGAAAGCTCAAGAAAAGTGGTGGCGTTGAGGAAGCAGAGAGGCTGCGCAAGGCGAAAGATGAGAGGATCAGAAAGGAGGTTTGGGAGAGGCAGAATGCGCGGGCACAAGCAGCAGAGCGGGAAGCTCCAGCTGCTAATGCGACGACAGATGGACCGCATGAGAACGGGGAGGAGAGGGGTGGAAAGAAAGAAGGAGAGAGTCTTGCGGTGCCCGCGCCGGATGGTGCATCAAGTCCGGAGTCTTTTGCTGAGGCGAAGGAGGTGCAGGGGACACCTGAAGGTGCCGAAAGCCCTGCATGAGTCCTTCTTTATCCCTCTTCTCTTCTCCTTCCGGATTACTCTCATCCTCTATGACATACTGACGAACCTCGTTCCCAGGTGTGCGAAAAGCTCTTCGCGCGCCTGACAAATGGGTGCGACTCGTCGCACCCGCCACAACAGCTGAGAAAATGCGTCCAGGAAACCTGAGCACGCTGTCTACCAATCCTACCTCTAATATCCCCGTCCTATCACAAACCGACTGGATATCAAACCCAGAGTCACCATCCACGCCTCGATTCCGCAGCTGTCAACCTTTTCCTGAAGGCAAAGCTGATGTCCCTTCACCAGCAACGCCGCGTTCCCTACGCCATCCTCCCGGCACTACTCCCCAGAGCAAGAAACGCGATACAGATACTGCCAGTTTGAACTCTCTTTCTCCGTCCAAGCATCTTTCAGCGTGGTTTTCTGGGTTGCTAGGACGCTAGGAGGCACCGCCTTATGCTCCGAGTCTGTTTGCATGTTCATTTTTTCTTTCTTGTATGAGTTCCTTTACATCCATCATATCTCTTGTCCACATGCGCTTGTTTTCGCGAATCGAATGAGCGGTTAGCGAGCAGGCGCGTTGTTTCTTCCACTTCTTCATTTCTTTCCGGCTGCTGCATTGCATTGCCTGGCGTTTGTTTGTATAGTCTTAATTTCTTTGGTCCAACAGCACGTACTGGGTATGTGCTGCATACTATCGGCGTATAGTGTGGTACGTATGAGCTTAGCTTAGCTTAGCTAGAATTTGTTTTAGTTGCAGCTGATGGTAGGAGGAATGAGGCATTTCACATATCTTATCAAGTGAATCGGGGTAAGGGGTGGAATCGCTGGTTCCAGTTGTTGGGTAGTGTAATTAGGGCCGTGCATGTTGGAGATGGCAATTAAATTTGTTCCAAAAGATGGACTGGTGCTTGGTGCCTAAGTGATGATGTTATGCATTTGTGACCGTTCAATGATCGCTCCTTGCTTGTGAGCATGATGTTTGTCTGACCGACCGGTTCATAGAATTTGGTTAATATCCGTTAAGCTTTAAATTGACCATGCATTCTACTTATCCGTACAATAAAAATCCAAGACAGGAGAAAAAGAAGAGACCGCAAAAGCTGATTGGGGCATTTGTACATAATGTTGGGGCCTAATGATGTAGTAAAATTTAGCCGCATTGAAATTTGTGCTGGTAAATACGTTTTTGATCTTCCATTCTCGTCTGTCCATCGTAGATTTGTCTGACCGGAATCTCACCGTCGCCAATCAAGGTTGAATGATCAAATACCGTTCAAACTCTGTAACGCCGTCACACCGTCACGCCGTGACTCAGTCTCTCTCCCTCTCTCTGTGGAAACACAAAATTGTCGCTGTAGAAGGCAAATGAAACCTGATAACTCAGACGCTCAAAGGGCATCGTGAAACTCAAGTCGGGTAAGGGGAAAGTAACAGGGGATTGTGAAAGGTAGTACCTTTCATGCACCAAGACGCCATCGCTAATGTGATCAGTATACCCGTGTATCTAACAACAAAAAAGTGCAGAACGCAAGACTCATAGGGTGTGTTTCAAGTGTTTCAAGCGCCAACTGCAGTGTCGTTGAGGGCAACACAGACAGCCCCACGGTGGTGACCGTTATACTGTCGAATAATGCTCTGACTATTGAGCTCCCAAAGTCTGGCGTAATGGTCCGAGCACGCCGTCACAAGGTACGCAGAGTCCGCACTAAATGCACAATCCCATACCCATCGTTGGTGGCCATGAAGAGTAGTCTCTAAAGGGAAAGCGTTGGGATCGCGCTCGGTTGGCAATTGGTCGGAAGGAGCGACATTGTGAGGGTGAGTAGTATCCACGGACCATATGCGGGCGGTGTGGTCTGCTGAACATGTGGCAAGGTGACGAACATCTGGGGAAAGAAGCACCCGAGTAATGTAGGTCTGGTGGGCGAGAAATTTGCAAATCGGAACCAAAGAGGTGATTTCTTGTCGCTGGATCATCCGCCAGACGTAGACATTGCCCTAGAACGATCGAAAATAGTCAGCCGTATACTTCAAGGACAAGTGTATTCGGTTCATGGGTGGAAGTGGGATCGAACAATACTTACGGTGTTGTTTCCGGCACACAGCATTGATCCATCGCTAGCCACGGTGACGCTTGCTACTGAAATGTCGTCCTCGGGGATAAGCTGATGGGAGCATTTGTTCTCTCCTAAATCCCAGATGCGCACATTGCCTCCACGGTCACAACTAATCAATTCGCCCTGGTTTGGGTGAATGACGACGTCATTCACCGGCACGCCATGGCTGTAATTTCTCTGGACGCTCCCAGAGCGAGTGTCCCAAATCTTGACCGTGCCATCCTCGGAGCTTGTGACCATCCATTTGCCCTCACAATGAAATGCCACGCCGGTTATGTTGCTGGTATGTCCATCAAAGGTGAGAACAGCATTTGGATTACTGGATTTGATGTCATATAATTTGACAGTGTGGTGGCCGGCAGCGGCAAGGAAGCGTTTGTCGGGCGAGATGCAGAGACGGTTCACCTGGGAGTCTGGGTGGGGTATGGTGCGAGAGCAGATGCCAGAAAGAGCTTCCCAAAACCTGTATGGACTTGTAAGCGCGATTTGAGGTGGGGAGCGGAGCGTATTTACCTGATTGTATGGTCGTATCCAGCTGTGTCCACCATGCGTCAGTCGTGAATTGTAGCTTGTAGAGGAGCACAATTACTCACCTGTGCAGAGAATAACGCTCATGGTCACCTCAAATATCGTACAGTGTATGAAGGAGGAGAGCACTGAGGGTAGACGTGGGTAGCAATAGTCTATGGGTGCAAGTTGGGCAGTGAACGAGTGAATGGTGAATGGTGGGGAAAGAACAGTTGAGAAGGTTCAGGGTAGCTTTCTTAGCGGGCCAAAGCTAGGCTTGCACACGTGACAGATAAATGCTTTTCCGCTTTGGGTCACGGTGAGATGAATGGTCCCCAGCTTCGACGTGGTCTGGCACGCCATGTGAAATCTGTGGTGGGCAAGAGGCTAGAATTGCAAGGTGCTGCAGAGTGGTGGAAACTGGCTGCCATGCTTCTCTCCTCACCGCTGCATACCTTACTTAGCACGGAGCGCGGCACATGGCAATGTTGATAATCGAAGGCATTGCAATAACCTAGTTCCAAAGAAGAGGCCCCGGAGTGTGTACAACATAAGACGGAGAAAGTATAGTGAGGTGGTGGATGATGTCAACAGCTCTGTTCGGGAGATAGATGTGGGACAAACCACCAGGATGAGCTCATAGATTATTGTTCACTCTAGCCTGTCCGAGGAGCTTCAGCATATGTTAAACATGGATGCAATCCTGTGTCAAATATGCCGCTCTCCACATTTCTCTTTGCCTTCCGCAGCTACAATTGATATTTATTCTCCACCATGGACCCCAATAATCCAAACCGACAAAGCCGAGCAACCCCCCAGTATGCTCTTTACCAGCGTGAAAACTTTGGGTTAAGTAATGAAGGGAAAACGCCTCCTTTCAACACCGGTAGATCTATCCTATCCAAGAACCCTAAAACTCATCAACCCCTTCCATAGCTAACTCACATCTTTCAAGAGCCCGGAAAGCTCGAAGAGCTCGCAAAGGCAAAGCTCACGCAAGCCGGCTGGTACTACGCTTCAAGCAATGCCGGACAATCCTACACGCACACTGCAAACCGACAAGCTTTCTACCGCCATCGCATCATCCCTCGCATGCTAGTAGACACCAACAAGCGTGACACCGCGACCACCATCTTTGGTCACCGTGTACCTGCACCCATTGGATTTGCGCCAATTGGTATCAACAAGATCTACCATCCTTTAGGCGAACTGCCTGTTGCAAAAGTAGCAGCAGAGTTGAACCTGCCGTATTGCTTGAGTACTGCAGGATCGAATAGCCTCGAAGATGTCGGCAAAGCGAACGGCGACGGGTTGAGATTTTTCCAATTATACATGCCGCACGATGACGAGCTGACGGAATCGCTTCTACGAAGAGCGTACGATTCTGGATTTAAGGCTTGCATATTGACGCTGGATACTTGGCAGCTCGCGTGGAGACACGATGATGTTGCTACAAGCAATTACGCGTTTTACCACGGCGTTGGCGCTGATTTAGGCCTTAGTGATCCCGTCTTCCAGAAGAGACTTAGGGAAGCCGGAATTGACCCCTTTAAACAGCCCAATGAGGCTGGCACTATGTGGATTGATAATGTGTGGCATGGCCGAGCTCATACTTGGGATAAGGTCATATGGGTCATGAAGCTTTGGAAGAAGATTTCAGGCGGCTTACCATTTGGCTTGAAAGGAATACAGAGTGTCGATGATGCCAAAAAGTCCGTTGAAGTAGGCTGTGACTGCATCGTGGTCAGCAATCATGCTGGAAGACAGGTAGACGGGGCAGTGGCTAGTTTGGACGCACTAGAGTCTATTGTCAATGGTAAGTGCTGTCCTTGGCGACATTATCATCTGAACATGCAATCATGTACTCACAGCTCAAATTCAGCCGTCGGAGATGAGACATACGTCATGTTCGATTCCGGTGTCCGGGGAGCTTCCGATATTTTCAAAGCCTTGGCTTTAGGTGCGAAGTTTGTCTTTATCGGTCGGTTATGGGTATGGGGCCTCTCGATAATGGGCGAACATGGCGTGCGACATGTTATGCGTAGCTTGTTGGCAGAATTTGATATATTATTGAATGTCGCCGGATACCAAAACCTTGACCAGATCAATAGGACAGCGCTAGGTGATTCACCCTTGACAGCTCCCCGACCATTTAGCCAAGATGCTTACTGCGATCTAGAGTCTTTTGAGAAGAACTATCAACTACTCCCTCAGAAGTCGAAACTATAGAATAGGTTCGGCTCGAACATTGTCGATTATTGGTAATAATATTATAATGAGGATGATTAGTGATGAGTGATGGAGATTTCTTGGTGACGGAAATCCGATTGCCCCAAGTTGAATCAATGCCAAGTCTGTGATGAGCACTCTTTGTGAAATATGGGCTTGTCAATCCAGAGATCCAGGAACGCGTGAGCGCTGTTTTTGCTTTTGGCTCGACGGTTAATAAACGTCCGAGATGGATGATGAAGGATAGGTAGTTGGCAGGACTTCAAGATAATTTCAAGAGTGCTTAGAGATGGACCAATGGAGGGTCATTACTAATCTTGCATCATCGCGAACGCCCATACCCGACTGTAAAACACCTAAACCTCTCAACGTTGGGTTCGTTAATGTAGAAGCGTACGGGGTCCTTTAGAATTTTTGAGCATCACGAAAAGGTTCGAGGGAGGAGTTCTCGAAATTGACTAGGGTATAGCAGTGGCTATACACTTAAAAGCGATTTTACATAAGTGGTTGGTGAGAATTGACCAACTGTATCAAATCGAATCCACGGTACTTGCAAGTGAGGGTGGAGTGAGTTGTGTGGATCTGAGGATCTGTGGCGAATGAGTAGAGAGAGCAGGGATGGTTGTGGGTCGAATCGCCGGGATAGATCGAAGATACGGATTATTTGAGCTGCGCTAACAAGTCGACGAAATTATGAACTGACTGCCTTGAATTTAGAAAAGGTAGTTGTTCAGGGGTCTATCAGTTGCAGCAACCAAGGCAGGAATGGGATAAAACACCGCTCTTAACGACCAGATGGAATGCTGACAAGTGGAAATATGGGGGAGTTGTAGGCGGTGTTCGGGGAGGTTGAGACGCTATTCATCCCGGAAGCAGAGGCAGCCCAAAAGAGACGAATGGAGAAAAGAAAAGGGAAAGGGAAGTAAGAGACGTTGATTGACCGCCGCCAGGTATGACTTGGATGATTTCTCCATCGACAAGCGCTTCGTTCCAACTTTGGCATGTCATGCATGGTCTGACCCATCATTGTCCGTCCTAACCGCTTCTTTCCCAGGTACAAAGCCTCGTATCACAAACAGAACCACAAATCCTAAGACGTCATGATTGACATGGAGCACCAGCCAAAAGACATCTCTAGCCGTTGATACTTGCAAATTGATAAAATGAAGCATTAGTGTGGAAGTGTTACTACTTTTCACTGGCGCCTTCGACAGTTTGTTCGGGCACGTGGCTCTCTGTGGCTGAGATTGACTGCGGTTCCTCCACCGTCTCAGATTTCTCCGAAGATGGAACATCTGCTTTTGTGTTCTTCTTGTTGCTGTTGGTCTGTGAATTTTGCTCCTGGCTTGGTGCAGGAGTCTCTTCACGCGAGTTTCGCGACGGTAATTCAGCCTTGTCTCCAGATCCAGGAGATTTCTCTTTTTGAAACTTGTTCACTTGTGATTCTAGATCCTGATCCTCGTCGTCATGGTCGAACATATCACTATCTGCAGAGTCGGTCGATATTTCTGTCCCGTCGCCGAGGAGGATGATGCGGCCACCTAGACCGCTGTTAGGCCGGAAACGATGGTCGAGGTCCATGTCAATATCATCTGGGCTGTCGTCAATTCGGTGATGCACTCCCGGACCCCGAAATTCTGCTGAAAATGCAGACATGTTAGTATGCAGTCTATTAAGACGTGGATGGGGAAGAGATCGGGTCCTAGACTTGCCGTACTCTGGTGGAGCGCATGGGCCATCTCCGTTCGCGACCCTCGCAGCAACCTCCTTGTACCACTCTTCCTTGGTCCGTCCCTGAAGTAGACCGATGACTATCATTGTCATGTTATCGCATCCTACACCGCCAGTGTCGCTGTTGGAGGCCAGGCAGTTATCCATCATGTTCTCACATATGGCCGACAATTCCTGTTTGGCAACAATACCACGTCTTACAAACTCGATGACGGCTTGCGAAGATTGACAATCCCAAATACCTAGGTGGACTTATTAGCCAGTTGACGATCCATAAGAACTGTTTGAACATTGTCATACCGTCGCAAGCAATGACAAGAAACTCATCATCGCCGTTAATCTCGTGTACTTCAACGTCCGGGAATGCAGTTACTATCTGTTGCTCAGGCGGTAATTCTGCGCTTTTCTTGAACTCGAAGTCACCGATTGCGCGGGACAAAGCAAGGTTGCCATTGACACGTCCAAAATCAACGAAGCCACCTGCGGCTTGAATACGTGCTTTTTCACCTTCCAAATGTTAGATGTATACGCTATTGGGGTTTGAAGACCAAGCTCACCCTCGTTCTGCGGTTTGTGGTCGAAAGATAAAGGTTTTGCCCGCCCTTTTATGCCCAGAACGCTTCGAGAATCGCCCGAGTTTGCCTGTTACGTTCAATTAGACAGTGTGCGCCACAAACGGCGCTCAACATACCACGTATATCTTGTCTTTCGAGATAACCCCGACTGATGCCGTACATCCGGAGACTTCCTCTTCATATTTAGGATCTGAAAAAATGAGTCAACCGTATCTCAGGCTTTGTGTCAGTTGAGAGCCCTTACCACTGAGTATCGCCCGATCTGTGGCCAGGAATCCATCTTTCAGAGCCTGCTCTATGTTCCGCTGTTTGAAGGCGTCCTGCTTTGCAATGATCTTATGAAGGTTGTCGCCCGTGTATATTGCTACCTTGTCGCCTCCGTGGCCGTCATATACACCAAAGAAGCTGAGACGTTGATCGGGGCCATTCGTCGCAGATTTCTCTTTGTTCCCTTCGCCCTCGGCGCTGTAATCTAAGATACACGCATGCGCATCTTCCATACTAATCCGCCAACCCTGCATAGAGGAAACGCCGAAAATGAGAGTGTCCGACTGACCATCTTGTGATTTCTATCGGATGGTGGCATTAGCAGGTACTCCGTGGAATAGATAGCCCGGACATCGAATGTTGGCAGACTAGATAGTCCGTTGCCAGGGCTTCCAGTGAAGCGAGCAGGTCTCAGCGGGGGCGGGGAAGAGAGCATGGCTTACCTTATCGACCACCGGCTCTGAGAGAGTCTGACCCATTCTGTCCGCTTCCTAAGAGGACTTGCTGGCGATGGCAGAGATTTCGAAGTGGAGGTAGAGCGGGTTGCGCTTCGGGGGCATAGATTTGAACAGCGTCAACTTAGGGTTGTGCGGTCAGGTTGGGTATCGATTAGGCTAGTGTAGACGCGGGGTATCAAGAATGCGTCGTGAAAGAGGAGGAAGTCCGGTAGGAGGAGGAGATAGGGTATAGGGTGGAATGGCTGGCTGGTGAAGGGATTATCTGGGAGCGAGACGAAGGTCGTGTGTTGTAGGTAGAAGTCGCAGCAAAGAAGGCAGAGGCCGAATAATCGTCATTGGGCTTAACCGAAAGGGGACGCTTCTTGACCCGCGCCACAGAGACCTGCCTGGGCCTCCTCTGACTCTCCGACCCTTTGACAGCATCCCATTAATGCTGCAAACTGCAGCCCGTCAAACATGCTGGTGGGAAGACTGCCTCAGTCATTCACGAGGCAATTCGACTTTCTGCTCGGGGCTGTGCTACAGCAGGTAAACCGAGTACAAACCTGACTCTAGTATTCCGGTGATTGCTAGTTCAACGACATCATCAATCCATGCAGGCTGCCCTGCCGCGCAATTCGTATCACAAATAATGCCTCGCTCTTCACCTTGGTCTTGAGACGCCTGGAAGACACGGATGGTACAAAGACTGCCATCTCTCAATGCCAAGCACTGCACCCGATTCCACACGGGTGCTTGCAATCGCATAGTCATTATTTTCCAAGGTTGTCGCCCTAGTTTTGTCGACTCTTGGCTCCTGGTCTCGATCCATGGATTGATTGATGACAAACGCATTTGGCAAAGGTGTAAATGCTTCTTTCAACCGACTTACATTCACCGGTTCGGAAGCACGTGAGCAATATCTCAAAGCAACCAACCACAAACACACCTGATTGAAAACTGAAAGCGTCAAACTTTTATCCTCAAGCAGTCCGACTATTCGTTGGCTACGGATAGTCCCTGTAGATTCGAGTTCTGGTCAACTACCTCGCTATTCCTTGAGCTAGTTTTAGGTCTCTACTTCAATTTCATAAGCTATCGAATCGGCTGCTCATTCGAATGCGCACGAGACTGTCTTACTTCTCAGACATAAAGCTGCGATAATGTTTTCCCAGCGCCCAGCCACAACGGTCTCACCTTCTTGTGAAATTCAGCATAGGCTAGATTTATTTTGGCAGCTACGTTGCCAGCTTTTTCAACCGCAGGTTGATGTGCTCCCATTTCATACTGTGAAGAGCAGTATACATACCCTTGAGACTGAGCTACGTCTCCTCCATTACCACTAGTTCCATGAAGTATAGTTATACACATTGTTCGGTAGAGAACGACGTCCTACACTGCGACAGGGGCGTTTCCTCAAGAGCATTGTGGAGGAGGGTTTGAGCTTTCGTCAGGCATATTTGGGATCCTACCCATTGCTGCGCTCGAGATGGCTGTTTTGTAAGCGTGCCTTTTTTTGGGATGCCTGTTCAAGCATGCATCTAGAGAAATGGAGTGGTTAAGCATGGTGAGATAAAGCCTGAGAAAGCTTCCCCTTGCAAGATAAATGAAAATATGATGATCGAATATGAGAGATTCAATCAAGGCAATTCAACCCCGCTTCATCCGAGATCCAGTTAAAGGAGGGCCATTCTAAGAGCCTCAGATCATAATCCGTCATGCCAACGAGAGCTGGCGACTCATCGCTGTCAAATTCGCGTCTCCCAACTTCACAAGATCACTTACTGCTGTCAGTTGTCTGTCAATTGCAAAAACGTTCGCAGGTTCCGTTATACCTGATGTGGCTTAGTCGAAGACTGCTTGCCTCGGTTGGCTGGACTCCATCACTCTAACCTAGGTTATTACGCAGGCTATCTTCAGAGCAAAGATGGCTTCCGAAATCCATCTACACTTCTCATTATCCCAATTCCGAGCGCAGCAAGTACTATGGCGCCCACTCCATCCTGGGTAAAATCATTGAAGCCTTCCGGCCCTCAAGGACATGAGCTGCTTCAACAGGAGCGAGCGAAGTCCGGCTTACCAGTAGAGAAGCTATCCGAGTTTCTTTTCACTAAAGAAGTATTAGAAAGAAAGCGCCATATTTTGGAAATACTGGAGTCGGAGAAGGTATTTGACAAATCTCAGAACTACTTTGCTGGACGAATCGATCGCTTTGCGACTGCCCTCGCCAGAGCAAAGAAGCTTCAACGGCTGAGACTTAAGCATGGCTGGTCTCTTGAGGACTTTCGCGCGGCTAGTGAACTTATCAGTGAGCCTGGGCCCTATGTTCTGCATGATAGCATGTTCTTGGTATGTTCAGGCACCCTGAGTACTTTCCCCTCAACTAAGCATTGGGATAGATAACGCTTCATGACCAAGGCACGCCCGAACAGCACGAGCTCTTCTTAAAGAAGGCAGAAAACTTTGAGATAATTGGATGCTACGCACAGACAGAACTTGGTCATGGTTCTAATGTTCGAGGCCTTGAAACGACTGCAACATGGAATTCTGAAGACAAGACATTCATAATGCACTCCCCCACCCTCACAGCAAGCAAATGGTGGATTGGATCACTGGGTCGCACAGCCAACCATGCGGTTGTCATGGCGCAGTTGATTATTAGCGGAAAATCCTATGGACCGCATCCCTTCGTCGTTCCGATTCGTGACTTGAAAACTCATGATCCTCTGGAAAATGTGCACGTTGGAGATATTGGACCGAAGTTTGGATACAAGTGCGTTCGTCATTTATGATATTGAGCATGGACTAACATGAAGTCTTAGTACGATGGATAACGGATTTTTACTTTTAAACCAGGTCAAGGTTCCGCATGTAAACATGTTGGCAAAGTAAGATATCGTCCAGATGTTCCATTGCGAATACTCATCCCTTTGCAGGTTCTCGAGAGTGGATCCAAATACGAATAAATACGTTCAACCGAGTTCGCCCTCCCTGGTGTATGGCACGCTGACTTGGGTTCGGAGTACGATAGTATTGCAGGCTGGTGGCGTTCTTGCTCGAGGAGTGACGATTGCTACGAGATACTGCGCCATCAGAAGGCAATTCCAAGACAGAGATGCACCAGAATTCGAGAAAGGGGAGAATCAGGTCCTTAATTATACCATGGTTCAGATTCGACTACTTCCTCTTTTGGCAGCCACGTATGCTTTACATTTCACCGGGCAAGGAATGATGAATCTCTATCAAGAGAATCGGAAGAAGATGGATCAAG
This sequence comes from Hysterium pulicare CBS 123377, assembly GCA_000467715.1. NCBI lineage: Eukaryota > Fungi > Ascomycota > Dothideomycetes > Hysteriales > Hysteriaceae > Hysterium > Hysterium pulicare. The sequence goes on from AJFK01000005.1 coordinate 23,306, forward strand.
AAGCTGGGAAGGTTGGGGGTGCTCAACGAGGGCCTGGTCCCGAGGAAACCCATCCTGGGAGCGACTTACTGGCGGACTTGCATGCTACATCGTGTGGATTAAAATCACTCGCCAGTACCATTGCAGCTGAAGGTCTAGAAGCTTGTCGCCGAGCATGTGGTGGGCACGGGTACAGCTCGTTTTCTGGAATCGGCCCTTGGTATGCTGACTATTTACCTACTGTCACGTGGGAGGGTGATAATTATAGTACGTAAGGTCCCGGTACAAAGTCTATGCCCCCGTCTTTGTACTTTTCTCTTATAAGCCACATCCCCGCTTCAGTGTTGTCTGAAGATCAGAACACTTTAAGCAGAAGTACCAAGCGGGTTCTGACAGTACCAAAGCCCCTTTTCCAACATAATGCTAATTGGACCCCCACCTTTAGTGATTACACAACAAGTTGCTCGATATGTAGGTTGATATCTTGGTGTTGCAACTTTTGTCCATGGCTAACATTCTTAGCTTCTTAAATCTGCCCGCTCTGTCCTCAAGGGCGATAAGCCGACCAATGACACTACAAGGATTTTGGCCGACTTTCTCTCAAGGTCGGACATGGGAGCCGCTTTCGACATCCTCGGTAAAGATGAAGACCTGGTGGCAGCTTTCGCCTGGCGTGCCGCATTCCTCACCTTCGAAGCTCTTAAACACAGAGACGAGCAGAAGAAGGCATGGAATGATCTTCTCGTTGATTTTTACCGACTAAGCAAAGCTCACTCGCAATATCTTGTCGTGAAGAATTTTCACGAAGCACTCAGCGCTTCGTCGACTACTAGCGAGTTGGACCCTGAGACCCGAGAAATCATGCATAAGCTATTCCAACTGTATGCTCTCCATACTCTGGAGCAAGAGAGCTCCGAGTTCTACACCTCTGGTGCTACCACCGTTCGTCAGATCGTGCTAGCTCGAACCATCGCAGTCATGAAGCTCCTCAAGGAGATTCGGCCTCATGCAGTCAGACTGGTGGACGCCTGGGACTTCCCCGACTGGCAACTTGATAGCAGTCTGGGCAGATATGACGGTAATGTGTATGAGGACATGTTCCATCGTGCGAGCGCCCTCAATCCACTAAATGCAATTACTATTGACCCTTACCCCAATAGCGATGTACTTTTCAGGAAGGATGAGAGTAGGGAGTTCAAGAGCAAGCTTTGAGTCTGGAGCGAGGTAAGGGGATTTGTCAAATCTGTAAAGAATCCTCTCTAATAGAGAAGCTTGGATGTCAAAGGCTAGAAATAGAACCAACCGACCGGTGAATGAAGACACTTTAAAAGGACTCACGCAATCACATGCTAAATGCAGTCTCATGTATACCTGAAGTTTGACGTTGCAAACTTCAGCTGGGAGCCAGGAAGCGAACACGAACATTGCCCCCCGCACTTACTTCTTTCATCACTCATACACTAAGTACGAAGCTCAGGCTGTGCTCCTGAGAAATTGAATCGCGAAACGGCATACCTAGAATGGGCCTAGAGGTGAGAATCATCCCGTATAGACTGGATCATAATTGACTTCGACAGTAAGAAATGTGAAAGTATAGAAGGCTCCAGCTCCAGCTTTGTGATCTCGAGCCATGTAGTATCATGGCCACTCTTCCAACTGAATACAATCCCAATGAGCTCGTGAACACAGATATTAATGACATTTTCCCAAGGCGGTCGTCGACGATGCGCTGTCGAGGGAGCCATTCATCCCAGTCCCTGGCATTTTGAACCTGCGAGATCTTGGTGTCCATGCATAACCTCACCTCCGCCGTGGTCTTGTATTCCGCTCTGGGAGCATTTTTGGGCTTCTTGATGAAAGCAAAGACCTCCTAGCGAAGAAGCTTAGTATCAACCTTCTAGTGGATTTGAGATGTAGCTCAGAGACTGCCAGGGCTCCTGAACTAGTGGTGGAGGGGGTTAAGAATGTCGGGATTCAAAGCTCTCAAACCCCCGACCACTTGATCTGGCCGATTTCACAGGCCACGATGGGAAGAACGGCTATGTGAAGGTTTATCGGGAGATCTTGGAGATTCATCAGCCGAATATCAAGCTGTGTTAGAACATTTGAGAGATTATGGGGGGCCGGTTCTTTTTCATCGTACTGATAAGGTTGATCCTGTCCATATCATTCATGTCGTCCATGTTTTCCGAACTATTTCTATCCCGACATGTCCCCAGTGGACATATAAATGACCATAACCCTCAGCCGGAAAAGACCGCACGGGGTGATGGCGGCAGTCATTATGGGTCTCGTAGGATGCCCGTCCAGTGTGATCGCGTACGACTGTGCCCTTTCTCGCATTGGAAACGACCCACACCGAGAGGCTCTCTCCGGTATATTGCTGCAGAGGAGAAAGGACTGGACAAAAGATACCCCGGAATGGACGAGTTCTCTCAAATCAAGGCGGATGTCATGTTAGCGGTGATGGCAATGGCCGACCAAAAATGTGGCGGTATAGAAAGTGATGTGAAGAACAGTCTTGGTTCTCTGATGAGGATATCAGGAGCGTATTGATGAAGGGGATGGAGTGAAGCATGTATTCGTAGGTATTCTTCATCTTGCGATTACTTATGTGATACGGAACCATCTCCGTGACTGTGAAGCTCCCACAGCCAAATTGACGTGTGCACCTCTGCAACAATGTGTTGGCTATCGATGACAGGGCGATATGCCGCCAACTGACAACTGGGATAACGAAGACAGCGGTTAACACATCCAATTTGTTCACATCACTATGTTCCTTGCTTCTTCCCGTGTCCATGCGAGGTTGTGGCGCGCCTGCAAATCCCAGCCTCATCCTTTTCGCATCCCAGCTTGCCAGCCACCTTCCGCTTGAGCAAGCAAAACTTCAACATTTCGCTGCCCGATGAAGTCACACAGTAGCTCTCCCCCTTCCTACCTAGCAACCACCGAATTCCAATGCGACCGCCCACCAGCCTCCTTGCCCTCCCTCCCAGCGTTCTCCTCCTCCTTTGCATCTCGCCCTTGCCGGTGACCTCCGAGCAATCATGGCCGCACAATTTACCCAGACACATGAAGTACTTCCCTGAGGAAGAGGTATATGTGAAGAGGAGCTTGAGTATACGGGATCGTTTGCAGCGAGAGATTCCTGTGGGTGTGAAGAAAATGAGTACGGATGAGGGAGAGATGTTCCTCTTCGACAACTGGATATTTGAAGGAGACACCGAGGAAAATGTTGGAACTGGAATCCCCGCGAGCTTGGAAAATAGCACTCGGGCAAAGGAAGGCAGGCTGCACTCAGCTGATTTGGCGGAACACGCCAATTCTTCTCTCGCCTTGCCCGCCTTTTCTCCATTGCGTCCACATTCGGAAGTGAAGTTTGATGGCCCCCAGCTGCGCGTTGCTCAGCGGGATATTTTGATGAACCGTGGGTTCAAATGCCCGGACGGAACAAGTGATTGCTCCTCAATCGGGCAATCTAACAGCTGCTGCTCCACCTCAGATACTTGTATTAGTATTACCGATACCGGTTTCGGAACAGTGGGCTGCTGTCCAAAGGGTCAAAATTGTGCTGGCCAAATCTCCTGTGATACCGCCAATGGTTATACTAGCTGCCCGAATAGCCCCAATGGAGGTTGCTGTCTACCTGGGTATACCTGCTTAGACGTTGGTTGTAAGTATACCATCTATAGCGCCGTAGACTCGACATTAATAGACTTTTTCAGGTGTCATCTCCGGCACATCCACTGCTATAATAGTACCCCAGCCGACTTCGAGAACCATTGCGAGTTCCTTCACCTCAATAACGTCATCCTCCTCCACAGCAATCGTCGTGGTGCCGACTACGCCAAGCTCCTCGTCAACCTACACGTGCAGCACTGGCTGGTTCTCTTGCCCGGCTAGTCTTGGAGGAGGATGTTGCCAAACAGGTCTGCAGTGTGCCTCAGGAGCGGCATGTACAGGAGGATCAAGCGCAACTGCTTCTAACAGTGTCACTCCGTCCGCCCCGGTCCGACCAACAAGCATCAATTCTAATTCGGACGTTACCACTACGTCTGCTTCAGTCTCCAATTCTCTGTCGCTATGTCCTACTGGCTTCTACGTATGTAGTGCCTATTATCCTAGTGGATGTTGTAGGGTTGGCCGAGACTGCCACACGACAGGCTCCTGCATTCCGACAGCAAGTATCAGCGTCGTGGTTAGTGATGGTGTTACAATTGTTGCTCCCACGGGGGCATCATTTGCCACGACTGCGGCAGGTCAGAGTGGTTCATGCCCTAGTGGTTGGTATAGTTGTGCTGCCAGCTTAGGGGGTAATTGCTGTCTCAAGTAAGTAAACCTCGAGAGTAAAGCACGCTTCAAGATCCTAAATATAAAATACTTACTAATACTCTTCCTTTCAGTGGTTACGCTTGCGGCCAGCAATGCACGGCTACTATTTCAGGGCACACACAAGTAGCTGGAAAGGTCGCTCCAAGTACCGGCAACTCCATCGAAATACTTTACGTATGGTCTCTTATTCTCGGCGGGATCGTAGTCGGAATTGGAATGGTGATGCTATGATTTTTAAAGAAGTTTCATTACTAAGGGATATACCATTATTGTCTACAAGTCAAGGTGATCGCTCCTATACTGCGCATGAAGTGGTTTCTGTCTTGTCCAAATATTCATTCCAAGCTTCGTCCCATTCGTCACAGGTAGCCCAGCATGCAATGTCGCTCTATCTCCTCTCCCATCTTTATGCAAATTCCGCCAGTACACAGCATTTCTCGGAATAGGCCTGAAAGTCACGCCTGCATCCCACTCTTCGTCACAATTTACATATTCGCACCACCGTTCATCTTTCGGAGCATCGAGCAGTGGAAAGTTGGTTCCACCTCCAATAATATCGCTTGCCGCAATGTAAACGAAGAAAGACGATTGCCTGTTACCTCCAAATTCGGGGGTCGTTTGCGAAGTTGCTTCGAACCAGTCCGTATGTGTGTGGTACTTCTCCCCCAGCTCGTAATGCACAAGCTGAAGTGGTTCGAGATGTGTGCGGGGGATGTCGTAGCCCTGGAATGCGAGGGCCCGGTTCTCGATACAGGCAACCACCGGGTCGCTTGCTAGACTCGTTGACCGAGAGGTTCGGGTCGTTGCATCTCTTTGGTTTCCGTGCTCGTCTGCGATTATGGAGCGGGAGAATCGACCTGAGCTATGGAGACGTTAATGCGGGAGGTATTTAGTGAGTGGGCCACAGTAATGAGGTACTTACGTGATCTTTTGAAGATGCTCTGCTTCCTTAGTCGTGATGAAATCCGGTATATAAACCACCAGCGGATCTTGAGAGAAGACTTGGACATTGTAGAGATGGTCAGGACAAGAATATTCGCTTGTTGCTAACACACACTTCAGGAGAGGAAAGGTCAAGGCCAAGGCAGAAGTAATTATTTTCAAGAACATTTTTTAAGCTGCTTAATCAAATTTCTTAAATGTTTTTAGAATTCTCAAGGCTCTATAGACTTGATTCTGAGGTTTTACATTTTAAAGGTCGCTGGGCTTTCGACCTCACCAACGCCTCAGGCATTAATGAAACCAACACCGTTTCATGATGGTGTTTGCATCAACCTTCAAACGAATGTGCCTGACGTCGGTAGGGATGATATGCGGGTTGTTGAAGATCTTCTTATTGGAAGATTTCCGTCATTCTTGATTTATCCTAAAATATTAAACGGATGTGTCCTGCGCAACGCACTTTCAGATAATAGACCACCATGACACTTATTCCAGTGGTTCTTTTATTTCTATTCTTCTTCGCTTCGGCTTTTTTGATCCAAGATGTCACTAGGGATGACTTTAAAAAACTCCTTCGCAATGAAAAGACTGTATTAACAGCGTGTGCGTCTCTGGTTCCACCCAAACCCATTACTTCAGTCGACTTCTAACCTCATACCAAACAGTCACTTCGAAATCCTCGGACTGCTGTACGGAATTCAACACCGACTTCTCGCTCGCGGCATCCAAAATCAAACCTCCCCTCGTCACAATCGATTGCGCCTTAGAAACGGAACTTTGTCGCGAACACGATGTCAATTCATTCCCAGCGGTGCGCCTGTTCCAAGGAAATACTTCGAATAGATATAGAGGGCCGAGAACGGTTCCAGCCATCGTGTCGTATATGACAAGGAACCAGCTTCCACCAGTCACGTATATTCAAGCGGAAGAGATGGAAGGATTCAGAAATGTTGATGATGTGGTAGTTATTGCTTACCTAGACGGAGAGGATAGAGAGCTTGCCGAGACTTTTGAAGTCGTGGCGGAGAGACATCATCGGGATCTAGTATTTGGGATCTCGACAGATCCCAAAGTGGCAGACAAAGATAGCATAGCAGTTCCGGCGATTGGATGCTATAAGAGTGGCGTAGATGGAGATAATCGAGTTATGCATGGGAGGTTTGAACAGGAGACCATGGAGAACTTTCTGGAAATGGTAGTGCCGCCTTTCATTGAACAGTTTAACGAGAAGAATATGGAGGCTTTCTTGAGTGTGAGTTCAACTTCTACCTCCGTATGACGATTTGGTCTCGGGCGCAGTGCTGAGTGAGTACTGATACCTGAACAGTCGGGCAAACTCCTGTCCTACATATTTGTCGAAACGGCAATTCAGCGCAAGAAAATGCGTCTTGAACTGACGCCGGTGGCCAAGAAATTCCAACAATACGTCACATTCGCCGTTGTCGATGCTAAGGAATACAAACCTATGGCCGTGAATATGGGGTTGCATGGGGACACCTTTCCGGCTTTTGTAGTGCATAATATGAGGAACGACCAAGTGTTTTCGTTTGGAATGGGTAGCAAGATTGCGCAGGCGAAAGTGGATGAATTGCTGTTGGCTGTTCTGAAGGGAGAAGCGGTGCCGGGAGTTCAAGAGGGGGATGAAGAGGAAAAGAATGATGGCAGGGAGCGCGATGAACTATAATGCGAAAAGCACACGGTGCTTGGGATGCATGGTTCCAACCAACACATGCATCAAATTCCTGATCTGTTCCAAGTGCATTGTAGACCACTCACATTAATTTACAAGCTATCACAGCAACGATCAGGCACCAAGGCACCAAGGCACCAAGGCACCAAGGCATTCACATCCAGCGTGCTTACTTAAGCAGACCGCGGGGAAATGCTTAGCGCATTGGCCGTGCACCCTGGAGGAAGAAAAAAAGGTTGAGGCTCTGGGAATTCCACCAAAACAGGTCCACTTGATCGATGAATTGTTTCTTTAACATGGGCTGCGCACACTGAGCACTGCAAGCCCTACAAGCCTCGATCGACAAAAGACCATGGCTCCACTGTCTTTCTCGCCGACCACCTCGATATCTTCCCATACACTGTCTGCGCAATCCGCTCAGCCTCCAGTCATGGATCTACATGTCTCTTCCACGCCTGCTCTCATATCGAGTCTCTCCACCGCCCCTCATGCTTTCCTTCAGCCTCCCCGAAATCTACATACCGCGGCCTTAGCGCTTGCGAAGCAATACCTCGATCCATTAGCGGCGGGCGTCAGCGAAGTGCAGATACAGCGCCAGAAAGAGAATAGAAAAAAGCGAAAGAGGGGCGAGTGTGATACTGGAGATCAACAGGTTTTACACTTGAGAAAATTACATCTGGAGGGCTTTGGCGTCAATCAGATTTGGGAGCAGGCTAGGAGGGTTTTAGATGCTGCATGCGAGGAAGTAGAGCATGCACTTCCACTGGCTCAAAACAACCATATCCAAAGGACCAAAGACGTTATCCTGGATGGTGCCGAAGATGATTCTGTCCTCTCAGACAGAGACGAACTGGAAGCGAGCAGCCCTGAAAGTCTGGGGGAGGAAGGTGTTGATTGGGAGTACGATGGGGAGGATATGTCCGAAGATGAAGACGCAGCTAATGAGCAAGAAGAGATGAACGGTATCTCGGGAGAAGATGTCATTTCCAGCGAGCAGAGTATTGACCTGGAAGGCCCACAGTTCAACGACTCGGACGCTCTGTCAGAAGAAGGCCTAGCTGAGACTTTTGTTCCCGATCCGAATGGTCTCAATGATGGATTTTTCTCAATTGACGATTTCAATAAGCAATCTGAATTTCTAGAACAACAGGATACAAGAGGCGAACCTGAGGCGAGTGACGACGAGGACATCGACTGGGAGGTAGATCCAATGGCACCCGGGCATGGAGTATCTGCGTTTGATGGTCAGCAGGACGAATCCGATGAAGGTGGTGAAGGCGAAGATGCCGGTCCGACCTTTGGTAACGCTGATTTGAACGCCCCTGAAGGCGACAGCGAGGATGAAGAGCCCTTGGAAGAAGCTGAAATGGACGATCTGGGGGATACGTCTAATGCCAACAACGTCATGTACGCGGATTTCTTTGCGCCTCCCGCTCGCAAAGCAAGCAAAAACAAAAAGAAGCGAGGGCGACCGAATCCACACAACTTTCCCTCTGCATCCGATCCGCAGAACACCACCCATGCCGCAGATGAAGATGACATTGAACGTACGATGTCTGCTGTTCACCGAGACCTTTTCGAGGACTCGGATGATGGAAATTCCGACGGCGATCTTACCGATCTTGACCCTTCTGACCCTAAGTCTCGTCGTTCAACGCATGAACGTCGTCAAGCCAAGTTGGCTGAAGAGATTCGCCGCCTTGAAGCGGCCAACGTTGCGAAACGTGAATGGACTCTGTCTGGCGAAGCGCGCGCAGCTGATCGCCCGCTCAACTCACTTCTGGAAGAGGATCTGGACTTTGAACGTACAGGAAAGCCTATCCCCGTTATCACTGCTGAAGTCAGTGAGGACATTGAAGCACTTATCAAAAGACGTGTTTTGGCAGGTGAATTTGATGAAGTCAGAAGGCGACGTCCCGATGACCTTGTCACAGGACCAAAAGTCAGAAGAGGCCAATTCGAGCTCGATGATACCAAACCTGGCAAAGGCCTTGCCGACATTTATGAAGAAGAGCATTTACGTAACACCGATCCCAACTTTGTTGATGCCAAAGACGAGAAGCTAAGAAAGGAGCATACGGATATCGAGGCGCTTTGGAAGAGTGTCTCCAGGAAATTGGACGCCTTGAGCTCTTGGCATTACAAACCAAAGCCGGCGGCCCCCAACTTGGAAGTTAGGGTTGATGCACCTGCAATTGAGATGGAAGACGCAAGACCTACCGCAGGCGGTGAAGTTGCTGGCGCAAGTATGTTGGCGCCCCAGGAAGTGTACAAACCCGGAGAGCAGCGAAACAAAGAGGAGATCACGACGAAGTCTGGCATGCCTGTTGCACGGGAAGAGATGACGAGAGAACAGAAGCTGAGGAGGAGGAGAAGAGAGAAGGAGAGAATCAAGAAGGCCGGTCTTAACGAGCCCACTAATGTAAACGGCGCGGGTAACAAGGCGAAGGAGAAGAAGCAGATGCTTGGGGATCTAAAGAAGGGCGGCGTGAAAGTCATCGGGAAGAAAGGCGAGGTCACAGATGTGGAGGGTAAGCAGGTTAAGGACAGGAGTAAAGTTGGTGGCGGGAGCTTCAAGCTTTGACTTGTTTCCAAGCAGGAGTATGTAACGTGCATCGAAATGTACATGGTGCACCACACCGTATATGGAGACTCCATAAGTGCATATCATAGTATGATACAAGTTGATGATATACCAGTTCATTTTGCATTAGAACAAAGCCATCTTTTCTTGGTGATCTTGTACCTGTCTAGTGTAAGCAGGAGGATAACGAGCAAACTAGTCATATATCTTACAGGTATAGATTCTCGCGCTCGTAAACCCCCTTGTCAGGGTCGTCATCAACCTCCTTGACATCAAACATCTTTCGCACCGTCTTCATGAATTGCAAATCGGCCCGTCTCCGCTTCTTGAAAGAGAAGTAGCACACCGTCTTCTCTCCAATGAGATCTTCCAAAGTCTTCTGTAACAATGGGAAAGCAGGTTCAAGGTACACGCAGTCTGCAGCGAGAATGATATCCGGATGCGAGGGGATTTCTCTGGGAACGGGCTCTCCCCAATCGTATATCGCGGCTTTGACTTTGGGTTGAAGGTCATTGAGAGCGATGTTTTGTTCCATGAGATCAAACATTGGTTGCTGATCTGTGATAAGAAGAGGCTTCTCAATTCCGCACCCAAGTGCTACGGCTAGTCTATGCGTTTTTCAGCATCAACATCGCCCAAAGTCGATGCGTTTCTTACCCAACAAGGCCACCACCCGCTCCCAGCTCAACGCTGAATAACCAGTCAGCGAATTCGAAACCAGGAGAGCATGAAATAGAGCATACAAACATCGAACTATTCGCTACGTCGCTTCTGTGTTTCCGGAGCATGTATTTCGAGAGCACCATTCCAGCAGGCCATAGCTGTCCACCGCATCCCTGCTTCAAGTCTTCTTGCAGCTTCAGCGGAGTCGCAAGAAGGCCATCAAAGTCCACAGATGATACGCTTGCAGCCTTATGTACTGGAGATTGGACGAAATCCTCGCCGAAGCCGAAGATGCCGCAATTTTCTTCTTCGTCCATCTTGGGTTATCCGTGGGTGGTTGGCGGTTCGAACTTGGTGAGGTACGCGACGCACGACCCTTTTTCGGAAGACCAAGGGGGCTTGGTTCATGACAACTTCTACAGTGCGGACATCTCACACCATCGCATGTGGATTCTCCTATCGTACAATGTCTCGAACGGAACCGTGTCCCCGCATCGAGCCTGGCGGGTTATATCTTAAACATCTAAGCTCGTGCTCCGTGTCAGACCAGCAAAACCTCCTCAGTACAATCAAAAGGATCGAGAAGAAAACTTTCCCCTCAAACGAAGCTTTTGATTTCGACTCCGAACTCAAGAAAAAGAACACCAGCTCCATTGTAGCTGTGAGAGAAACCGAAACTTCCGTCGAACTAATTGCTTATCTAGTTTACCTTCGGATGAAACGGCTGACTATGCTGCATAAAATATGCGTCGTTGGAGACCAGAGGCAAAAGGGCATTGGAAAGGGGATGATTCAACATCTGAAGGCCCGATTGGAAAGGGGTGGTTGTGACTGTATCCAGTTATGGGTTGATGAGAATCGTGAAGCAGCACGAGCGTTGTACGAGTCTTGCAACTTCAAGCAAGTAGATCGCTGTGCGGACTATTATGGACCGGGACGAACGGGATTGAAAATGGAACTACGACTTGTTCAATGATACGCACTCTCACCGTTCGTTATATTCCGAGTAAAGCAGGTGTTCCATTGGTACGGTGATAAGAACGATGTCCTTCACCCCTTGCTGAAATGTTTTCCATTGAACACCTCATTCTTTTCCAAACTTCATTCCTACTTGCCACTGATCGTATGTCTAAGAGGCCAAGCAAGGTTTCTCTGCTTGATAACGCGTTCGACGCGTTGCAGCGCGCTCGCAAATTCCTTTAGGCCTTTTCTTGGAAGGGAAAAAAGATGGCTGTTATTCTGGAGACGACAGTACTTACCACATCCTCTCCTTCATTCACGCCTCTGACACAATACATCACCAAGTGATGCATGATTGATAAGTCTCTGTGCGGTGGGATCGTCGGTTAAGAGGTCCTGTCTTGAATCAACTTAAGAAAGACACATATCGCTGACTTTACTGCAGATAATTCAAGATGCGAAGCGCCGCTCTCTTGGTACTTGCCGCGGTAGCTTCAGCAGCTTCTCAAATTGCGTATCCATTCAATTCCCAGATACCTCCAGTTGCGCATGTTGGAGAATTCTTCAGCTTTCAGTTTGCTTCGACGACATTCCAGCCTGATTCAGACAATCTACAATACTCAATCGCCGGCAATCCACCTTGGATGTCTCTGAGTGGCGGGAACAGGACGCTCCTGGGGACTCCTGGACCCGACGACATCGGCTCCCCTTCTTTCACGATTACCGCCGCAGCCGCAGCTGGTGCGGTAACGACTATGCAAGCGAACTTAGTCGTCAAAGCTCCAGGAGGCCCAAGGATGAGTGGGAATATATCGGAGCAGCTCTCAAGTGCAGGAAAGCTTGTAGGCCCGGCAAGCATCACGTTCCTGCCTTCGAAGCCCATTGATGTCAAGTTTTCGTCGGACTTGTTCACTGATTCCGGTCAACCCTTGTCATACTACGCAACCTTGTCCGATCATACACCGTTGCCATCGTGGCTGGATTTTGATGCTAGCTCGTTGCATTTTACAGGAACTGCTCCGCAACTAAGCTCATCTCCGCAAACTTTTACTATCCTTTTGATCGCATCGAGTGTTTCAAACTTCGCAGAAGCTACGGCATCGTTCACGCTCGTGATTAGCAATCATGTGTTTATTTTTGACCCAGAAGAGCAGAGTTTCAACATATCTAAAGGAAATGCCGTCAGCTTCACAAGTCTTCGTGGTCAGCTTTCCCTTGATGGGGCTCCAATTGCTGATAGTGATATACAATCTGCGACAGCTCAACTTCCCTCCTGGCTTTCGTTCGATTCACATAGCTTTGCTATAACAGGGAGTCCTCCAACAGGGTTGATGTCCCAAGAAGTGACTGTGGCTGTCAAGGACCGATTCGGAGACTCAGCTAATGCGACAATACATCTCTTTTTTACATCTCCGCTTTTCAGTGGAGAAGTTGGGCAGTTGAATATCACCACTGGTGAAGACTTCAACTATCAGATGAAACGCGCAATTCTCCCTCAGGAAGGTGAGACCGTGTCTGTAGACTTTGGGGATCTCTCTCGGTGGCTGCAATTCGATGCATCCACCTTGAAGATTCAAGGAAAGATTCCGAAGGATACGGCAGCGCAAGATTTTCAAGCTACTCTAACGGCAGAATCCCTTCAGGACGGTTCCAGTGACTCTCAAACATTCTGGATGCATGTCACAGCCCCCGAGCCTGTCGTTGTTGCAACAACGGCCAAATCCTCAATGTCACCGAATGCAACGGGCTCGAAATCGGCAGCCGAGAAGGCTTCGAATAAATCACGGTCGAGAAAGATAGCGATATTGATTGGCACTCTTGTACCGGTAACGCTGTTGCTGGCCATTGTAGCGATCCTAATACTGCTGTTGTGTAGATCTAGGAGGGCAAAAAACCAGAAAGAGCACTCACCAAGACCGGAAATCTCGCGCCCAATTATGCATTCCGATGAATGGGAAGATGTGGATATGGAGCTTGGACCAGATCTGGAAAAGGGGAAAACTGAAGAAAGGGTCGAGCGAACACCCGAGCATCCGCCTCAATTAGATCTACATCTTCCAATACCCATGAACTCACCCAGACATATCCGGAATAAACATTCGGCAGCCAGCTCTATTGGTGATGGCGAGGCGAAGATACTAACAGCATTTGATCACTCCACATGGGGCCTCAAAGACGGAATGGGTTCTTCGCATAAGCCCCACGACTCAATGAAGATACCTACGGAGATGGCAAGACGTTCATCGCAGATGTCAGGGAGCTCCACCTCTCCATCCAAACGCCGGCGCAGGCCAGCAAATGTTTACCGGGACTCCTACCGTAGTTCTGGAATACCCATCAATCGCCGTCTTACTGGTCTTGGTCACGGCCGACATACCTACTCACCGTCCCGTGTAGGCAGCCTCTCAGCACGAAGACGCCCCCGCGATTGTGTCAGTTTCAGCTCTTACAGCACTCAATCGACTAGTATGCTTTCAACTACACCTTCTGCTTTTCCACAAGCTCCGGTTGCACGACACACCACCCAGTTAACGACACCTCTTGAGAAGCGCCGGAGTATCCGTGTCGTCTCTGCTTGCGATAGCCTTCTCGATCGGCGCACATTGGACGAAAGACGCCAAAGCTATATCCGAAAGCGTGCTTCTGCTCAATCACCATTCTTCGGAGCGGCCTCATCCCGCGCATCATCCTCCAGTTACAAGCCGCCCTTCCCGGAAGAGTTCACGCCTTCCAAAACCGTACAACCCTCTCCTTCAGCTCGGTTTTCTACAAACAGAACTAGCGCTGCTAGTTTGATTCCGCAGCCGAAAGATCGCTTTGGGACTGTGCGGGCTCAGTCTAGCTCAACTACATTTGCATTTGGTTCGACAAATAAAGAATTTCCTGGAAGCCTAAGAAAACCCACGGCATACAGATCCTTCGCGAACAATGCCGCTTCTTCAACCGGAGACCGGGTCCAGAAACGGTATGAGAGACCAACTACCACGAGCTATACCCGTCCTTCTGCAGGCCGAACGAATTCCCGAGGACATAGCGTGAAAGGAAGTCTAGGTAGTCTAAGGGGCAGTAAGATCTTTGAAGATGCAGAGATGAGCGAGAGCGTATATTCCACCGAATCATCACTGGATGACTTGGAGGAAAGAGTAACTGCTGCAGCGAAACAAACTCAATTCATCCTGCCTCCCTTAAAACTTAGTATCCCACGGAAGAGCAGCAAAAGAGACGGCAAGCGGAACAGCAAGCGAGCAAACAAACTAATTCGCAAGCAACCCACACCATACTCACTCGCTCTCGAACACGGCGGCAAAGAGAATACGATGTCGAACCATAACCTTGCCGTTCTTTCCAAAGACAAGGGGAAGGCGAAAGCATCCACAATGGCTATTTCCCCAGAACGCCATACCTATGCCAACCCATATGTCCGACCAACCTTCCACACCAGATCAGCCTCGCACACGACAGCACGGTCAAGCACTCACATGTCATCACAGAACCGCTCTCCAACACGCAGGCATTCGCATAGATCCCACCATTCTCATCGGTCAGGCACTTCTAATCATTCACGCACGTCCAGATCGTATACCCGAACACAACCAACACTTCATAGGCGGGACAGATCTCGAACCCAATCATCCGCTTACCCCAGAATCGAAGCACCCATATATCCCATCCCCATGGAACCAAACAAGAAACAGCAACCTCAAACCCACAACCTCCCCACCGTCCGCTCAGCCTCTTCTCTCCTTCCCCGCGACACCTCGGGCAACATCCTGAACTATGGCCTACACGAAGATCCCACAATTTACGAACTCGACGATTCAAATGTAGGCTTTCACACCTCCAACGGCCGAATCAATCCACATGCTAGACAGAGTAGGTTGGGCATGCTCGCTGAACAAAAATCTGCTTCCCGTCGCGCTTCCCACGCATCCTCTTCTCAAACAGGCACATCACCACCCCCCGCCGTCCCACCACACACACAACCGCCCAACAGCCCCGCCTTCGGCTTAGGACTGCTGGGCGGGAGCTTAGGTCGCGCGGAGGAGACGCCGGCCCCTGACAGCGCAGAAAGAGAGTATAGGACGCCGTTGAGTGTAGTGAGTGACATGAATCGGAATACTCCTAGTAGACTTCGCGTTGTGGAGGGGAAGGGGAAGAGGCCGATTAGTGTGGAGGTCGAGGAAGGAGTTGCGCCGGGGAGGGCGAGGAGGACTTGGGGGAGTTTGAGGGCTGTTATGCGGGGGCCTGGAGGTGGAAATAGGATGGTGGGGAGTGAGGCGTTTCTGTAAGGGGTCATCTGGATTGGTTTTCTTGGTCCAGAAATTTCAAAGGTGGTAGGCGTCAAGGTAGAATGTTTGTTCATCACTTTTTTGTTCCTTGGTCAGTCTTGATAGCCATTTGCTCATTCGATGTGACGAAAGGCAACTCGCACAAACTGGATGCCAAATTTCTCATCAAATCATAAGCTGACAAGCACAGCCTAGTCTATTGTTGGATAAAATCCGTTTGATTTGATTTTACTTCCTTTCGTAATTCATAAGTCACGTTATGAAGTATCCTTAAAGTATGAAGAGAACAAGTGATGGCAGACGCCAGACCGTTCGTATGGGGCATTCCTCCAGCTGCCATAGTCACAGAGAGATCCCAGAAATAGTACAAGTAGTAACTGAAATCAAGCAATCCGCCTCATAAGCCCTTGGCCAAGATGAGAGGATAAGCCGCTCCTGTCGAACAAGCTACGAGGTGGGCAGTAGCCCCTGCAGCCAGCTGAAACAAAAGCAAGCCGTATCCTTCTCAGACTAATGCCAATATCCCAACATCCCCAGATGTCAACCCGGCAAGGGCGGAAAGTCCTTTACAATTTCTTGTCGGAGTCTTCTTCTTCGACGCTGCGGTCGGCGCTACTGCCGGTAGACGCCTTGTCGAGCTCTGCACCATTGGCACCGTGAACCTCCTCCTCGAAGACAGGTTCGGTTTCGACGGTTTCAAACTTGGTTTTGAAATCTTTCAAGCCGGTGTGGGAGCTACTGTTGGAACGGCGACGTGGATTGGTCATGTTGTAGGTGAAATCTTCAACTTCGTCACCTGGGTGTCCCCTATACAGATTGGGCCATACGTTAGCACATGATCATGATGGAATCGGGAAGTGTATGTTGAGTATTGTTGACGTCAGGTTGGAAAGAAGTCCCGAAGAAGACCGAGCTGACTTCGAAGATGGAGTGCAATAATCGACGCGGGGATAAGGGCTGGACATACCAATTGCCTTTTCCACCACCATTCTTCTTGGTCTTGTTAGGGTCGGCGTCGGCATGGCCGGATTTGGCGAAGTAACGGGGGAGATGGTCTTCATACTCGGCGGTGCCGTCAGCGAGGCCGGCGTGGTCACGGTCGTTGGCCTTGTGAGAGCGAGTCACTGTAGCAGCGTAAACATACGTAAGGATTGAAAGACGTCAGAAGCTCCGGTATGGTAATGGAAGGCCACGGAAGCGTGCAGGAAGCTCTGGAAAGGGGGAAACTCCAATGGTATAGCATTGGGAGGTGTGGTACGCTGAGATAGATTGCTAGGAGGGGTGCACGACGAGGAGAACTTACTGACTGAATGGATAGGACTGAGTTTGATGTGTTGACGATGGAAAGTGAGGTGTAGTGGGAGCCGAGGGGTAGTTGTAGTCAGGCACGGAAGACACTGTTGGATGGTTCCAGACGATCAGTTGCTCGCTCTCGTGACCTCAATGAAGCTCTGACCAATGACGGTTTCCGGAAGAATCAAGCGACGTTGGTCACGTTTGAGGTTCCGCGGCGACGTACCTTGCAGATTGCAGATGAGCTAAGCTGCGGTGAATGTTGTTGTTGACGATTGTCAGAGGTATGGGCAGCGGAGGACAAAGCCCAGCAAGCTCACGCGAGTCGCTGCTTGAGGGAGCGGGGCTGCATAATAAGCCGAGCAAACAACGACACCTTCTTCAATTGAATCGACCCTCTATTTACTGGCAAGTTGCGCAGACATGAAGCCCTTGTCCGCGTCTCTGGAAGCAGAAGAAGGCATGTCGGCAGTGCTGGCCATTGTGTCCTGTCGTAGTGCTGATCGACGGGTACCTGAAGTCGGCCTGCAGCGGAGGGATCTGCGACGTCATGGCATGATTGCTCGTCCTTTGGTGGGACGACTGACAGTCCACCGCATCAGAGCGACAAGCGCCAGCCCCAACACCGAACAGCCTCAAAGCCAACCTGGGGCATTCGGATCCTCTCTCCATGCCCTGGACATGTACCGTGAAGCTGGACAGGCGCAGACGAGTCGCTCGGAGGGGCTCCGATTACCCCAGATTCCACCGGCCAGTCAGCCCACGCTAGGCGACCGCTAATGCCGTCCGCCGAAAGGAGCATGGTCCAAAGCACGAAATGCGTGCCGCGGTGCCAAGTCGGCGTGACGCGGAATTGCTCCAATGTTTTATTATTCAGCCACCTGCACACCCAGCTATAACTTCTCCGAGGCCAGAAAAAGTGCGTGACCAGACAGCAAACCCTCTCTCTCCCCCAATCGTCCAACAAACTTCGCTCATACCTCAACACACCCCCATCTAGTGCTCAAGCTACTGCAAACCAAGTTTTCCTTTTCTTCTAATTCCCCAGATACTGTGGCAACCTGGAGACGCCGCCCCACCATCCCACCATGACTCCCCGAACTTTGCTCCTCGCACCCCCCTCGATATCTGCACACCCTGAAGTGCTGGATAAAGTGTATGAGATCCACCACCGCGAATCGTCTGATCTTCAGATGCTTGACCGCATTGCTGCTGGTCTTGTCAAACTTCCACCTGCGACCTACGATGTCGTCTTACTACTTACCGACGCCGACGGTACATCAAGGGAAAGTCACAAATTGCTTGGACGAGTTATCATGGCTAGTGTTGTTGATACTTTGAAAATAGGAGGCGTGCTTCGCAGTCAAGATGGGCTCTTTGGCTCCGTTGAGAGTACAGAGAAAACAGAGGCAATCCTCGCGGGCCTTACCAGTGAAGGGAAGGATGGCATGGTCAAACCAGATAATACAGGGAGTGTTTCCGTACCTCTCAAGTTTGGAAGAAAAGTAAACGGGACTACCAACGGAGTGAACGGTGCCGCCAACAGCACTGGAACCGTACCTCTCAATGGGAAACGCAAAGAACCAGAGCCTGTGAGACCGATCGGCGTTGGATTTGTTGACTTTAGTGACGATCTTGACGATCCGATCATTACAGGAGAAGACGACGAATTAATCGATGAAGATGACTTGATAACCGAGGAGGATATGGCTCGGCCAATTATCCAACGTGAGTCCCATGAGACAGTCTGGGTTTATGAACTTCTTGCTAATGACGGTGTTACAGCCCCCGAATGTCGACCGAAAGCGGGAAAACGTCGTCGGGCTTGCAAGGACTGCACATGCGGACTGAAGGAGAAGATCGAAGCTGAAGATGCGGCCAAGCGGGCCACGGCAGACAAAGCTCTCAATACCATGAAATTAGGCGCAGATGATTTGGCCGAGGTGGACTTCACCGTCCAAGGAAAGGTTGGCAGCTGCGGCAATTGTGCGCTGGGGGATGCGTTCCGCTGCGATGGATGCCCATATGTCGGCCTTCCTGCATTCAAACCTGGCGAAGAAGTACGCCTTCTGAACAATGACGTTCAGCTATGATTGCGTTCCAGACGCTGCGAAGAGGCCCTCAATTCTTTGTAGATATTTACCCTTCCGAGTAGCTGTACCCGACAGACGCTTGAATCAAGTGCAACTACTGTGCATTTGTATCCTAGCAGCCACCTCCCGATGGCATTCCTATTCACCGCGTAATGTGAAGTCTTTCACCGAAACGGGGCAGACATAAACAAAATGCGGCCGTGCACACGCCCAGGCTTAGATCCCTGCAAGTAGCCTGGCTGCCATTCTCGTTGTCAACCCTAATAAACATCTCGAGGAGCTTTGGTACGCGCGCCTTCTCGCGCATCAACCCAACTTCTTTTGTCCAACATGTTCTCGCCCGAGCCATCCGTGCGTAGCAGTCGGCCCTCATCTGTACGAAACCCGCGTCGCCGCCAACGCAACGACTCCGATAGTCTGCGCCAACAGCCGCAGAGAAAACGCAGCAAGCTCTCCGAAGAGACCTTCGCATCCCCCACGAGTACAAAAGTCAATGGAAAGGGAAGCGCAGTGGTGAACGGCCATGTGGGTCATGTCGATGGAGACAGTTCTGTCTACAACATACCTGTTCGAGAAAAGAAGACTCAGGCCAAGCGGAGCGCAAAACAAGACTGGAGCACTTATTTGGTGAGTTTCTTGTCATGCTGCAAGGGGAGGCTGTGGCTGACAGGTATCCAGACGAAAAGTGCGAATTACAGTGTCAAGAAATTGCCTAGCTTTCCCCCTCGTCTCTGCAAAGAAACAAAAGGTAACTAACAGCGCCCCGATTCAGACCTCAGCTAAACAAAGAAGTAGAACCATTTCGAGCCTTTGCCCATCCCTCCACAGGATATGCCCTTGCTCTAACCTATGATCATGCCCTAGCCTGGGACTATACCTCGACTTCTACCCCAACCAAAATCCACTCCTTACCGCTTCCTTTCAATCTAAAACCCACCGATCCTCTTCCATTAGGAGCTGTGGTGAAGAGTGGGCCATCCAATGATTTTGGTTTGGTGGTAGTTGCGCCCAATAGTGGAAAAATAACATTCTGGGAAAATGTGGATAGCGCTGAAGCTCGCAGTCACTTCCCGCAGCGCCACCAGGGCGTCGATGGTTCCGTTGGAAAGCTGTTTTCTGGAGAGACGATAACTGAAATCGTAGATATTGAGCATGCGGGTTATATGCTAATCTTCAGTAGCGGACGACTCGCACAATTGACTTTGAGGGATTCGCAGGGGCGACCAAACATAAACGTCAACTTCTTGAGCCACGCAGGAGGTGGAAGCGGTGGTTTCTTCGGTACGTGTACAGATCCTAGAACCACCGCATCGCTAAGTACAATCTAAAGGCTTTCTCGGAAGTGGAATTCGAAAGGCCATCGCGTCGGCCAAAGCTCGCCCATCGGAGTCCAAAGGACAAATGGAAGTTATTACTGTGACTAAGACGGGAATTTTTCAACTATGGGATCTGAGTTGGTCAGGCCAGCATATGTTCAAGAAACAGATTGACATCCACGCCGACGTCCTTGCTACACTACATGGCGAGAATGCGCCTGAGGTGAGCGGACACCAAGAGGTTACCATTCTTGACTTCTCGATTATTCAGCATGGTAGGCCTCGAGGAATGGAAATGAGTATTAATGGTGACCATCACAAAATCGATCTGTTGGTCCTTGTGGCGCTGTCTGGCCCAACCCATTTAGACTATACTTTGCTGGAAGTCGATTTGGTCAGCAACGACAGTGTCATACGCCGAGCCATCCCCCTTCACTGCTATAGGCAACCCCAGGTCACCAAAGATCCATCTGGGACTCTCTTTCTGCCGTACCCCGGACATACGGCCTTTGTTCAGCTCCGCGATGCGATTGTGGTCTCTTCACTTAGTGTACCGGAAGAGAGCCCCGACGCACAACTCATGTCTGACTCAGGCAGGCCAACTCTTCCCTACCAAGACACAATCTATTTTCGCAAAGAGAGTGATATTCAGATTGTTGGATCGGCGCCAGAAGAGATCAGCAGGAAAGATAGGCACTCCAGCTGTCTATTTTTCATTCGTGGCTTTGGCATCATTCAAATTTGTGCTTTCGTACGAGCAAATGATATCGCTCCAACCGAGAGACAGAGAATCACAGCTCGGAGCAAGTTGGAACAGGCCACTTTCTTCAGTACCCAACATCAGAACATCCTAGACTTTTCGGTCAAGTCAAGGTATGACTTTGAACTGGAAGAAGTCGAGCAGGCGGCTCGAGAGATTAGCAAGAGTATATTATCGTCATCATCAGAGTTTGTCGAGAAATTTTCGTCTTCAATGGAGGAACAGATCCGAAAGAGATCTGCTGCTCTTCGAAACCTTATGCAACACCTTAAATCTGATTATCCGCTGCTGTCCATCGAGACAAGATGGAGCCTGCTATGGGATGCTGAGAAAATTGCCGCAGCTCTTCAGCTGTGGAGGCGTTACGATGAACGCGATCAGCGCCAGAAGAAACACCCAGACGCTTTCAACGACCAACCACCCCTTCTGCCGGGCGTTGTGGAAATGTTACATGAGCGCTACAAGTCAGAGCCGCGTCGCGACCTGGGCGAAATGGACCCAGTTCGTCAATACTTCGTGAAGGATATCGATCGCCTGGAAGTCATGGTTCCGTGGGCTTACAATGCGATTAAACACTTCTACCATGATGGAGAGAAAGATCATACTTCCATCATGCAGTTTGTGAGTGAAGCCGACGACATGACTCTGGCTACGTTGGAGACTGCCTTCAAGTTCCGCAAAGATAATGTTGCTTTTTACGGTCTGGATTCCGATTCCCTCGATGATAGCGTCCTAAAATCCGATTGCGGCTACCACTTTTTACCCGAATTCTGGACTTCTACGCACAACATTGTCAACGGTACGAGACAGTTAGTGGACCTTGCGCGTAAGCTTTCCTTCAAGTACTACGAGGACAGCGAGGCGGGCCATCACGTGGAACAGCTCGCAAGAAAAGTTGCTATCGAGAATCCTCGACTCGTCAGTCTGTGTTGCCAAATCCACAGAGAACGATTCCTCTGGTGTATGGAGCAGGATGACGAGAGAACACAAGCACTGGGCCAAAACTTAAAACAAGAATACGAGGATAATATTCGCAAAGAACAGATTCTCGCACTCGCAGAGATAGGCCAAACCACCTCTGGCATGGAGCTCGCTGAGAAATATCGCGACATGCGGACTCTCGTAACACTGGTGTGGAATGAGATGATATGGTTTGCGCGATGTAAGGAAGAATCTACCAATCACATCGAGCTCGCAGAATGCCAAATCAAATTGAAGCAAATCAAGGAACGGATCCAGCGTTATTTCGACAGATACGGTGATGAGTGGGCAGAAGCCTTCTACGACAGCCTCATCGAGGGAAACTCCTCCGTAGAGCTGTTCAGGAAAGAATACCTAAACCAGTCTGCTTTAACGAGATATCTTCGAAAAGACATTAGCCATGGCAAGCTTGGATGGATCAATGAAGTTGTTGGAGAGAAGGACTACAAAGCTGCTGGTTTAGCCCTGAATGAAGTGGCCCAAAAGCAGGAGTCAAACGCATGGTGCAAAAAAGTCCAGCTGTCCCTCGGAAAGCTTGCATTGCTTTGTGGAAGCAAAGAAGGCCCTCCAGATCCAGAACTGGAAGAGGTTAAGTCCAGAAACCAACGTGAGCTGCAATTATCAATGGTTCAAGAATTAGTCTGGCAGCAGCTCGAACCAACAACGGCTGATGCTCTGGATGCTGAATCAGCGATAGACTTGCTCATGAAGAAATTTGGCAAAGTATTTACAAAGAACAGGAGTGCGCAGCAACAACTGCTCCGGCAAGGCTTTGAAGAGCTCTACAATAAGCGAGTTATGGAGCCGGGGGTGCTCATTGACGTTTTGACGCTTATGGATCAGGATCATATTGACGAGTATGAACCTGGCATTTGCACTGAAGAATATTGGTACGCACTACAGGTTTTGGACAATGCCTGGCATGATATGGACCAAACGACGCGTGAAAGCATGCTCAATATCATCTGGATGCGGTGTTACATCCGGGACAATTGGGCAGGCATCAATGATACAACGGACCTTTCGGACCAGCAAGTGAAGGAGCAATTTCAAGTGTCGACATTGGTTCGAACCTTGCAGTCGCTTATAAAGGCAAATGGTAAGCAAGAATCCTCGGCGAGATCGCGTTGAGCTCGAACTGACAGATTTCCAAAGGCACAGACAAGGAGCTGAAAAATATCGGCATCCGGTCACCTGACAATGTGTTGGGAGCTGGCTGCAGTAGCGACGAGCTTGCGAAGCGATTTCCATCGGAAGATCTTCGAGATCCCCTGATGCGGGATAACCATGGAGACGACGAGGTGTTGCGGTATAATATCAAGCATTACAGGCTCGAGTATTGGCGCGACTTCTGCACAAGCCTTGCGAAAGAGTGGTTGGAAGACGAATTGTTAGAAGAGCAGGATGAGCGGGCTAAAATGCTGAATTCGGAGCTGTTGCATGCTGCAGTACAGTCGGTACTGAATGATTGGGCGCCATCCGAGACAGCTACGGATGCGCCCTCGGCATTTGACGGCGACGATGAGGAGAGCGTGGTCGATCAGGATGTGGACATGGAGTACCAGTGAAGCAAATGACTTTGGGCTTCGCAAAAGTGATTGCAGCAATTTGATTGAGGGCAGCATTGGGACATGGCGTTTCGGTCGACGCAAATCAGGGACGCAGCGTTCCCATCCACACAATACATTTTAATGCTTTTCTACATAGTGGGTCGAGTGAACGTCGGCCGTTTCATTTCGGCTCTGGATGCATTTTCTAGATCTATGTAATAGTACGGTATTGAGCCGATAGGGTGGAGCGGATATGTGCTCGGCATGTTCGCCGGGCCATGTGGTCGTTGGCTTTCAAGTCTCATCCGGGAAGCGCAAATTTGGCTCCGAACTTAGCTCCCTTTCATGAATTCATGGTGGCTGAGGAAATGGGGTGTCCGACAGGCTTGGCTTTGAGTGTGACATGGACTACGAGAGAAGGTCCTTCTGTGCATTTCCCGAATTACGATCATTGCAGAGCATTTCACGGGATAAGGTTCTACTCAAGGCTTATTTAATAAACCACCTAATGGCTCAACGATATCTGCGAATGGCATCCTGGACAACCTCCAACGTATGCCAGGGCCTTCCATCTTTGTATGTTTTGCAACCACAACCACTCTGGCTCCTGACCTGGATGCAGCCGGCAATACCTACTGCCGAGCGCTCCAAGATGGATAGGTCGTTCCGCTCTCTATCCGATGATAATACTCCATTGACTGACATACATAGCGCGCTATCCTTGTTCCCTTGTTTTGAATCTCTTGTATTGAACGACCCTTGTCTGCCGTGCACAATTGAGTGTTCTGGCTCGACATTTTCTCGCGGATTGAATTGGTAGGCTCGAGATTGCTGGTTGAGAAATGAGCAATATGTTTAGGTCCATGTACATCAACAAGGATAGCTTGGTTGATCAATCAAGGTTTGGGGCTATAGGGGAGAGACAGAAGCATAGCGAGGCGCAGGCATAGAGAATTTACCGGAGTTTTGAAGAGACAATGATGGACCATGTTTGTAGTGGAGTAAGAGTCAAGTACCCCTACCTTCTGTTGGAGATCATGTCGATGGGCGCGTTGGAAAACCACGGTAAGCTCGCGGCTCAGAGACTGAAGGGACGGCTCGCAGGGGCCTAATTGTTCTTTCTCTGGTTTTGGAGTTGCGATAGGTGATAAAGACGAGTTTGACTGGTATGTCACAACTTTACAAATCATGCCATCTACAGGTCTCAAGCCGATATAACCAGACGATCCTCTGACTTCTCATGCTGTTAATAGAGCAGATCTCTTTCCGTATTTCGCCTTGCTCTGGGAACCTAGGGTACCCTTCTCAGCTGTGTCTCTGGCGATGAGGCATGTCTGTCAAGACCCGTAACTTTAGACAGCTCAGCTCAGCAAAAAGGGTTGATAATAATTCCGATAAGCAAGCGAGGAGAAGACTCTGGTTACGCTCTTCCGATCTCTTGGTTACAGCTTCCACGTGCTCAACCTGCGGTGCCTTGAAACTTCCCCACTGGTGGTAAGCTCGTGCAAGCCTAGCTGTGTCGCGACCTCTTGGGTTGAAAGGGGCTTATGGGAGACACATGGTTTGATCTCAAGGGTCAAACCTCTCAAGCGGTATCACGTGGCATTCTTGTTTGGTTGCCAATTTGCATCCCATGGGAGTGGTACCAGAAGGGTGCTTGGTCAGAGATAGAGTCATAGATTTGGCGCTTCCATCCAGTCTTGGGAGGATAGGCGATTGACGTCAGTAATTGTTCTGAAGTTCTTGGCGAGAGATCTCTGCTTTGGTATTGGAGGCCATGGTTGGGGTCGATATTCCTTGGAACTAGGTGCTGAATGAGGAAGCAGAGGACGTAGTTCTCCAAATTTGGAGCGAAGGCTATCCAAAAGCCCCCTGGAGGCTTCATTGCTTGCGGTTGTTTGCTCTGTGGATGTCTAAAATCTCACCGACTCGCTGTTGAGGTGCTGTGCATGCGAAATCGCTTTCGCGATGGGTGCCGTACAGTGGCTACAGAAGTAGACGACAAATTGTTCTGAGGGTTGTGCGACCGTCGCGCCGAGTCGTCGAGCGGACGTCGGCCGTTTCATTTCGGGTTTCGATGCAATATCTAGATCTAGTGCAATAGGTTTTGTCTTGAGCGACGGGGTGGAGCGGAAACGTGGTCGTTGGCCTTCGGGATATTTGGCTCCAAACGCAGCTCGCATTCAAGAATCAAGTGTGGCTGAGGAAAGGCGGTGCCTGATAGGCCTGGTTGTCCTTGGCTGTCAGAGCCGCTGATAATTCGCGGTGCCTGCAGGAGAGAAGGACCTTCTGTGGGCGAGCGCGCATTCCCCTCATTTATCAGATCATCGGTGCTATTTCCAAACCCAGACCCGCTCACCCGCATCTCGAGCATTGCTGCTTGACCGCGATAGAGGGCACAGAATGAAGCAAACATGTCGTACGCAAGGACTCGAGTGGTGAATTTCGGAGGAGGCTGGTAGCTTGGGCGGCGCATTACATTGCACCTGCAGCGGTTAGCCCTGCCGTCGTCCATTCCGGTTGTTGTTCCGCCTGGCGCCATCACGAACAACAGCGCAGTCGGGTGCATCCAGTCTGCTGCCTTCTTGGACGCCGGCTTCAGTTCTATCGCAGTCGGCGTGAGAGACCATCATTCTGTCCATCGCCTCCAAGGGGCTCCACCGGGCCTCCCCGTCCATATCTCGCCGGCCATAATACCCTCGAGCCCGTTGGTGACCTAACCTGAAAGTTCTGGCGTGGCTTGGCATTGGCAGCAGCGCTTTTCCAGCACCCTTTCTAACCCAATCCGTTCCCAAAGGACTGTTCTGACCGCCCACGACTCACCTTCACCACTGCAACTCCACAGCTTCTCCCAGCATCTTCATTCTTCTCCCTCACCACGCCCGCTTCAAATCATCTCGCACCTGACACCAGCCATCGGTCGTCCGCGCCTTGCCACCGAGCGTCCGCCTGCTGGACTCGCCAACGATAGCCATGGCCTCCTCCTCGTCCAACGTCGTGGGCGTGCACTACCGCGTGGGCAAGAAGATCGGCGAGGGTTCTTTCGGAGTCATTTTCGAGGGTACTAACCTGCTCAATAACCAGCAGGTCGCTATCAAATTCGTACGGGCCCTCCCCATTGACATTCAAGGGGCCCTTTCGCGTGCTAATCAGTCCCTTCCAGGAACCACGAAAGAGCGACGCACCCCAATTACGAGACGAGTACCGGACATATAAGATTCTTGTGGGCTGCCGTAAGTCAAAAATTTCGTTTCCATATTGGCTCACACGTATCTAAAGGAGGCTTCGTACATGCGTGGGCGCCCAACAAACGAGTACGCATTGATGCACTTGGACACCATCAAGCATATTGGGGAAGCAGGAGGGCAAAAGCCTGGCATGCCACGTTGCCGCCCTTCCTGTCTCGCTTTCGCGTATAGAAACTGACCATTTTCACAGCTGGCATTCCCAATGTCTACTACTTTGGTCAAGAAGGCTTGCATAACATCCTGGTCATCGACCTATTGGGACCCAGTTTGGAGGACCTTTTCGACCACTGCAATCGCAAATTTTCGATCAAGACTGTTGTCATGGTTGCAAAACAGATGGTATGCTCGCTCATACCTGAACTAAGTTTAGTATCTCTAATTTCTCCAGCTCTCGAGGGTGCAAACAATTCACGAGAAGAACTTGATATACCGAGACATCAAGCCTGACAATTTTCTTATTGGCCGACCGGGCTCCAAATCAGCAAATGTCATCCACGTTGTCGATTTTGGCATGGCCAAGCAATATCGCGACCCCAAGACGAAGCAACACATTCCTTACCGAGAACGCAAGTCCCTTTCGGGAACCGCTCGATATATGAGTATCAATACCCATTTGGGACGAGAACAGTCGCGAAGAGATGACTTGGAGGCTTTGGGGCACGTTTTCATGTATTTCTTAAGAGGCGGTCTTCCCTGGCAAGGCCTGAAAGCCGCTACCAACAAGCAAAAGTATGAGAAGATTGGAGAGAAGAAGCAGACTACGCCCATCAAGGACTTGTGTGATAATTTTCCAGGTTTGTACTTACCTTACCTACATTCCACGGTCCATTGACTAATGATCCCTCAGAAGAGTTCAACAAGTACCTAAGCTATGTTCGAAACCTTGGTTTCGAGGACACGCCCGATTACGATTACCTACGCGAACTGTTCACTCAGGCTCTTAAGAGTACTGGCGAAGTTGAGGATGGTGAATATGATTGGATGAAGTTGAACAATGGAAAGGGCTGGGAAGCAATGAAGGCGCATCCCTCCGCTGCCCACTTGCATCACCCGAACATGCCCCAAAACTCCTCAACCGCTGTCAACCTTCACGGTCAACCAGCACGGCAACAAAAGACCCAGCTCCCAATCGACCATGTTCGTCTAAACGCTGATCTCCCAAAACCGGGAGCTACCCGGGGACCTCAAGTTGCCCGGAGCCCGCGAGACCACAATCAAGCAAAGTACCATCCGGATGCGGTGAAAAGGAAGAGCATGGGGGAACTAGCGCCACCCGAGGGCTCAACCCAGGCACAATACCAGAATAGTCAACCAAATCTGGCGGGCACAAGGATGACACCAGCGCAGAGTCCGATGGCGGCAAATGCTCAGCACCAGCCCGGGGTGAGACAGCCGCAACCTGAGCCTAAGGAAGGATTTGCGAAAAAATTCGCGAAAATCTTCTGTTGTGGTAAGTTCAAAGAATTTCTCTATTGCGGCTACCTGTGCCGTATTGACAATTTAAAGAAGGCGACTAAATAATTTGGCAAAGCAGCATAACTTCATACACATCAACATCATTACCCTAGCACCCCACACCGGCGGCCGCGCACAAACACCGGACTAGCTCGATATTCTGTTCTTCTAGACACCCGCCGGGCAGGACACATTACACCTAATCCTACCATTTAATAATAAAGCACCCCCATGCTCCTCTCTCATCCAAATCGGCCTCCTTCCTTTCCACAGGCCTCAATGACTTCTCCCAAAAACTCTCAGGCGCTTATACGTTCTCCAGGCGTGAGGCGCCGCAAAAAATCTGTTTCACCAATGAAGCCTTTTTTAATCGAAACGAAGCGTGAATGCGTCACGAAATCAAATTTCACACATCTTTGTCTTCTTAGTACTAGCAAGAGCGGGGGAGCGTGGAGCCAAGGGAGACGGTGGGCTTTTGTTGTTTCTGATAGCAAGCATGGTGTGTAGCCGAAATGGTTGTATTCATAGACTTTTTGTGTTGTCTCTTTGCTTGAGCCTTTTTCTTTCTTCCGGTAGCTCTTTCTTTCTCCTTTCATCGGGCCATCTTTCCGTTCCACGTTGGTTTTACCTGCCTGCATCAGCGAGTCTCAGCGTGTCCACTGAAGATTTCACCCCATTTGGAGTGCTTCAGACAGCCAGCAAACATGCATCAGCGAATTGACTCTAATGCTCACCGGGAGCCTCCACTTTTTTCCTCTGTTCTTGCCTTATCTTCTCTCCTTTCCTTTTCTTGGCTTGGCGTTTGATTGGCAGGGATGGGGATACATTTGCATTTTCTTTGTTATTCTTGTTTCTCTTTTCCTTCTGCTACACTCGTTCATCAGCCTGCCTAAGGCATGCATTT
Organism: Hysterium pulicare CBS 123377; assembly: GCA_000467715.1. Lineage (NCBI taxonomy): Eukaryota > Fungi > Ascomycota > Dothideomycetes > Hysteriales > Hysteriaceae > Hysterium > Hysterium pulicare. The sequence goes on from AJFK01000005.1 coordinate 52,348, forward strand.
GCGGAGCATAGAAGTGAATGTGAGAAGGGAGTACTCGACAGTGAGTGACCGGGGATCGAAGAATAGAGGTGGGAAGCAGCTCGCGGGGATGACTAGACGCATAGCGAAGAAGTTTAGGTTGTTGTGGTTGTTGCTGCTCCTGTTGCTTGGGCTCTTTGTTTATAGGAATCCCGTAATGAAACCAAATAGATGGGGCGTAGGACCTTTTGAATATCCTTTTCTGAATCACGTTGTGGATGTGATTATCATGGTTCTCGAATAACTTTTATTGAGTGGCTTGGTGTTTCTAGTTTCCATTCTTTACAGAAGTCATCCTTAAATCCATCACCGAAACGAGACATTTCCACCCACCAACCACCCACTTTGCCGTATCTTCTCACTACCACCTCACGTCTACAAATCGTGTCGTGTGCTCTATTTCGCACCATGTCGTCCACCATTTCACGCATGATTCCACAACCTACTTCATCATTCTACCTAGGGCTCGCCTTCGGTATGGATATCAAATCCATACCTGACCTAGCCTTACGCTTCTCGCTCTAAGAGCCATCGTCGATCCCTACCGTGATGCAGACGCGTGACTGCGTCTATGGCCCGCTGGTACTATAACGCATATGACTAGGTAGTTGTTCGGGTAGTTTCAAGGGAGGCAAAAGAGCAGAGGAGGGGTGAGGTATTCGACTAGGTGGTGTCGAGGATTCGGTGCTTTGGATATCAGAACGCATGGGAATGAAGGGGAGGAGGCTGAGGGTTTGCCTGGGAAGGGAATGGTAGATCGTAGCACTTAAAGAAGAGTTTGCAAAGCTCAACCACGCGTAAGCAGTGATTATATTTAAAGCTCTCATTCATGGTTGGTTTCATTAAATGATGTAACGGTGTTTTTTTGATTTGGTCGTAGCACTTGTTGGAATGAGAACTTAACCTCATGCCGTTCTTTCTGCACGAGGAAGGAAGCACGTTGACGGATGTCATAAGGTATGATCCGCTTGAGACGAAGTGGAATGAGGCTTGCATGTTAGCGTTGAGTTCCCATGGTTGACGGAGAGCAGGTCCGGCGAATGGGTGGGCGAGGGCCTTCGGATGATTTTAGGAGGTTGGTGGAGTTACCTTCAAGAGAATAAGGTTCAAAGTTCTGGAAGAATGTACATACATTATGCGGTTGTCATCCTTGAAGCAGTTCCGAACAACGACGGGGGCACGAGGCGTGTCCCTCGAAGCCTCGTCGATCTGCCGCAATAAAGCTCAGGTGCGCATGGGATTGAAGGGTTGGAGAAACTGTGAGACCTGCTGCTACTTTCCGTCAGAAGATTCCAATTAGCATGTGGCACGAGGATGTTGTTCCTTCTAATCATCTCGATTCGCCGCTGTAGCCTTGCTCCGTAGAGCGAGCATGGATTGCAGGGTGAATGCAAGCAGTGGAGTGTACAGAGCGAGTCAGCGGACCTATGCTCATGTACACAGCTGATACTCTCATGCATTTCTGAAGGTTGCATTATGTACTGTTGAGCAATATAGAAAGGAAAGAGTCCAATAAAGCTTGATGGAGGACCGGCAGCACATTGCCGCGTTAGCTAAATACCAGAGCGGCAATGCGGTTTCGGAGTCTTGCTTTGGTAATTGCTTTGGGGTATGGGTGCACGAGCATGCTTCTGGCTTGCTCCGCGTGTATCTGATTGGGTATGCGCAAGATATGTTGCTGCGTCTAGTACATAGCCAGAGATGATAGATCCGATGTCAGTCTTGAAATGACCGAAATAGCAGCGAATTTGATTACTTTTTTTCTCGATTTGATCTTGGATCTTTGGGTCAAATGTAGGACGGCATGCTGAGGTTTGACGATGGAGGCGCAGGCTTTCGGTATGGTTGTATACTGACGACGTACTCATCTTGGCGCAACGTTTTCTGCATCAGTGAAATGAGCATGTGGAAGGAGAGCTTGGCATTGCATTGAGATGCTAAGCTGGTGAAAAAAGTATCTTTCCGCATTAGTCTTAGGTTACTAGAGAGATGCGGTGTAGGATTTGGATGTAGTATACGGTAGTAGTGGATTGATCAAGTATATATACGGGCGCCAGTGCATGTGCTTACCTGGTTATCGTTATGCTTTCCGTCTGATGGAGCTGGGATCGGGTAGGAGGCGTTTTCGAACACCTGGTAATAGTAAAATAGAACGGTTCCAGCGTTAGGCTCGGGCTTTTGAAGCAGATGTGGTACAGGTCTAAACGTGCCAGCGTAGTAGTGTCGGGGTACAGCGATTGTTAGTGAGACTCAGGTATTGGAGGATCCGCGAAAGGACGGATGTCTGCGCACACTTCTCTTTGATTGGTGAGACGGGATGAGGCATTCTGGGGCAAAAGTAAAAGTAAAGTTTGAGGCTGCTCCTTTGCCGCGGTAGTCTCGACTTCTCAAGCAAGCGTGGTGCAGCTCAGAAGTATCTAAACATGAATGTGGTAGGAGCGCAATGTTGTGGGGAGGACGGGAGTAGGTTGAAGGCCTCAATCGACGGCAATCGTGTCTGACCCAAGATGGGGAAGACGGGTAGGGACGCACGTCGGGAGACTTGCTGCATCGCAGTGTGTAAGGAGGGAAAGGATGATAGGTGGACCGTGATGATGGATTTAGCTGGCGGGATGGAGTAAATTCCCCCGGTCATTGGGAGCTAATGCAGGTAAATGGGGTGTAGCGGGCAAAAGCAAGAGAATATGGAGACAGTCTGCGGGAACGAGAAACGAGGAAAGTAAAGTGGTTCCTTCTGTTGCATTCTGCGGTTACGAAGGACCTAGGTAGGCATGTCGTGTTCGATGTTCTTGAAGAAAGTGGCTGACTGGTTTTGGACTCTGGCTGCGTAGAAAGGAGCGGATTTGATCAAGTGACTTGTGCCGCATCTAGATAGACAGAGTGTGCTTCGTGGGAAGGAAGTGGGTGTGCGAATGAAAGAATGAGGGAAATAGGCTTTGTCGCGATGCGCTATGTGGTCGTACTTAGTGTTCTTGATGCATACACGATTCGCATGAAAAGCGGGATCAGAATAGAACGGGGAGAATTTCCTTAATCGTAGATGCATGAATTGTATCATTCAGTGGTCGCACACTTCAGAAGAGGCGCAGGAAGCAAGCAGGGAGCCGTTGATGTTGTGCTCACGCATATATGCACCGAGTACAATGGGATGCTTGGTGTGCTTGGTGTGCTTGAACGGTGAACTATCTTTCAGGGGATGTCCCTGAACATCTTGGAGCCATGTTCATCCGGATCGCTGAGTATGAAAGCTCGTAGGTATCACGAGCAGTCGATTGCGGAATGACAGGGCACGAGCTATCACGATCGATGCACTTCGATGATGTGTGGAGAAACTGTGTTACCCAAATGCTCTTGACATTATTTCACACCGAAACTACACTATCTTGACTATCTTGGCTCTCCACGACTTTCCTTTCCCGTGAGATTAGTCTACAATCATATACACCCCAATATTGCACAATCGTAAGTCCCCAATTAACGTATAATCCGAAAAATGTGCAAGGCCGTGTCAAAACCATCCAAATAGTGCCGTAAAGATATTACCAGTTAGTACTCTTCAATCTACCCAGCGAAGAAGGAGAATGAATAAAAGTGAAAATTGAGATAGCCACCAACTTTTGGGGAAACGTGAAGAAGACAGCCGCCCAGGATAAAAAGGTCGTCAAGATTTTCAGACAGCCGTCCGTATGCTAACGCTGAGGGAGATAAGAGTGAAAAGTCATGAAGCATGAAGCGCGGTCACGCCCAGTTGAGGCGATGCAGTCGATTCAGGCGTAAAGAATTGCCTTTTCCTGTCCTGTTGCATATCACCCAAGATATGCTCCACCGCTTTCAGAACGTGGCGTTTCGAGTGAATCAACCCATGGCTCTTTATCTGGTTGTTCTTGTTGTTTGGTTTTTCATTTTCGAGCAGGGCCTTCCAGTGGCTACTCAGAATCAACTGTTCAAATCGTACAAGGCTCAGACTAAGTTCGAGACGTGCATCCTTCTCTCGAAGACTTTTCTCCATCCTCTTAGCCTTTTCTTCTTCGAGGATTTCAGAGCCATCATAAAAACTGCTAGCCAACGCCATCGTTTGTGATGATGTATCCGGTAGCTCGCGCGAGCGTCGAATGGAGGATGATGGAGATCTTCGCTTGTAGGGAAGCGCTGGCGGGTAAGCCCTAGAGTAGGGCTTTGATATTCGGTGCGTGTTTGGCAGGTGGACGCCGTCCACGGCGGAAGAAAGATGAGGGACGGTGCCGGAATTTGCTGTGGCCAAGGCCCCTTCTGTGACGGTTCTTCCCTCTACGCTGCGGTTGGAAAATTGAGGAAATTGTTGAGGAAAAGGAGGCAAATTGATCAATGGCCTGGATGATATGGAACCATTCCCTTCGACCTTCCTATACAAGAAGTCAGTAAGGTACGCATGGAGCACAATGAGAACCATACAAGGGACAGTTGACGGAGTGCATTTGAACATGCATATTGACGAGTGGAGTTGACGTGAAGAGTATCAGTAATGAACGGTAAATGTAAAGGCCACTTGGAATCAGCCAGCCACCCAAAGAATTAGGGTGATTGAAAGAGTAGAGAATACACGGAAGAAGCATGAAGGGAGCAGAGGCATTTTATATCATTGACGACCATATGAGAAGAACAGCAAAACAATGGTTGTGGAGAGGCGCCCGACAAGACAGTGCATATGACAGGCGGTCATTGTAACCTCAGCTTATGATCGCTCTGCATCTGTCGGGACCTCCATAATGGAAGCCGCCAGCGTAGAGAGGTAACTCGAAATGACAGACGCAGTAAGAGAGGCTCGCAAGCACGAAACGATTGACAATGCTAGGAAGACGGAAGTGGGGAAATGTCGATGCATCCCTTGCTTAAGCCCTCTCAAGGCACTCTGAAACAGTGACCTCTCGTCTGGAACTGCTTCCGCAATTCTCTGCCTCAAGGCTCATCCTTGATCATGCTCGTCGTAGTAGACTCTGGCCGTAGAAGGCAAGGTGGTAAGGTACGTACAGCTTCTGTTTTCACCGCCAATATGAACTAAGTATGCTGCCCCCGCTCCGAAAACGGCTGCGCAGCTGTAGAGCAACCAGACACCCCTGGAGGTGCAGAAGTCAATTAGAGATCCGAGATCAACGATGGAAGGTCTTCGTGTACCATGGTGTTCGAGATGTGAAGGTGCAAACCCGGATTCGAGCAGGTGTGGCGTCCGTTCTGGATCTGATCAAAAGGAAAGAAGCCATCTTACTGTTTACCTGGTAAAGGGCAGCGGATCGCTGCATGCTCATCTCTATCTGAAAGGACGGGCGGCTGCTGCAAGCATGCTCTGGGGCTTGTGTAGCCGCTATGACAGATGTGGTGGACACATGGCGGATTGGTGGCCCAGTCCAGAGCACACAGATGTAACACAACGACCGCTTTGCGAGAAGAGCCCGCATTCCCCGCTACGCCGCTCGGATTAGATGCAAGATGCTTGGATGTTGGGAAGAAACGGCGCAAAACACTGAAGACTGAAAAGAGGCTAGGTATTTGAGTGGCGCTCGATCATGAACGAATCTTCTCGGTGGTCACAGCGATGGAAATGACGTATATGTACCAAGGGAAATGCATTTTCACTGTAGCATACACCAAAGAGGGATAGAAAGAGCATACTTATGTATAGACACGAAAGTGGAAAAAAGAGAGGCTGCACAGATCCATCAATAACCTCCATCAAAAGCTCCTCATCTGAGAACCCCAAACCTCGGATTAGACTTTTCACGTAAAGGCCATATAAAGCCACATATTAAGAGACCGCCAAGCTTCCACCGTTGTAGCCAATCGATACATACAGCTGATCCATGCTGGATAACTATTCCTGCGCCAGATCTTTCAAACCGCAGTGTGCACCCTTGACGGACCCGAACACAGGTACGCAGACACGCTGGACGCGCTATGCTATCAAAAGGAAAACATGAGTCTCGAATTATTAGTCTATGCAATAATTGTGAAAACGCCAGCGTCACAAGCCCTTTAAAAGATTCCGAATATGGCCATGATCACACCCATCAGTCCCATGGTAGCGCTCGTTGAAACGTCCAAATGGCCAGCAGCGCCGGTCTTGGATGCACCAGCACCACTGGCGGTAACGGATGGGGGAGTGCCTGCGCCACCGGGTTTGGAAACAGAGCCCTGGCACAAGTACTTGCCCTTGATCACGGACTTGGAGTGGAGGTCACTGAAGTGAGAGCACTGCTTTGAGATATCGTCGGTAGATTGGATGTTGAAAGCACCACGGACGTCGCCTAGAGCAGGAAGTTGAACACTACAAAATGATTAGATTAACGCATGGGAATACAGAAAAGATCTGCGCTTACTCAGAGAAGTTTCCGTTGAAATCAAGAGCACCAACGACCGTCTTCAGATTAGTGAAGCCATCAATCTGGCCCAACAGGGTGTTGTTGGCAATCTGGAATCCACCACCAATTGACTTAAGCTGAGGGAAAGAGATGTTGGTCAATTGAGTGTTGGAGACGAAAGATAGCGAACCACCGACTTCCGTCAAGTTGGCAGAGCCGAAGGATTGGATGTCATTTCCGTACAAGCCCAAGGAGGTGTTGACGCTGGCCAAAGATGGCACGTCAATGGACGAGCAGTTGCGGAACGTCATGTTGTTAGCCCATATCAGGTTGGGGAAAGAAACGTTGACACCAGGGTTGTTGGCCTCGAGGATCAAAGACGAGGTGACATTTCCTAATTGCATAGTAATATCGCCGACGTATCGGTTGTTGGCAATGAAAAGTGTGTCCACCGTCTCGATGTTGATACCGGAAAGGGAGTTGAGCTCGGTGTTTTGGATGTTGACAATCGAAGCCTTTGTCACACCAGATGTGAAGGTCAACTGCTGCAGATTTGGCAACGCGTTCCACTCGATGTCATTGACAGTTGATAGACGGGGGAAGTTCAATGTGCTTAGAACTTGAACAGTGTCCAAGTTGAACTTGCCCTTGATGGTCGTCAAACTATCGGCACCGATTGATGTGATCAACGAAACATTGCTTGCAACCAAGTCTCCATCAATTTCTTGCACATTAGGGATGTTAATCTGGTCGGTCGTTCCGGTAGCAATGGCAATGCTTCCCGAGAAGGTCTTGCAGGATGCGAGTCCCGTAGCGTCACCCTGGTTCTGAATGGTGGTCGTGCCAGAGACACTGCATGAGGCAGCTGCAGCGAGAGACTCGTCAGCCAGATGAAGTCTTGATGGGATTCGAATGAAAGGATGATGGATAAAAGCGTGTCATGGACCAAGACTTACCTAGTGTTGTGCCAGCAGCTGCAAGAGCAGGAAGCACGAATCTTGTGAGAGGAGACATGTTTATCAGGGTGGAAAGCAGGTCAGAAACTGCAGGAGGGAAGATTAGCGGGTACTCGGCGTGACAGTTGGCAGTCGAGGACGACGGTGCGACGTACTTGGGGGTATTAAAACTGCTCACGACCTGGGCGAGATAAGTTGTGGATGTGGTGAAAGATGTTGCAGAGCGAATGTGTCGAAAGAAACAAAACGAGAGAAGAAATAGGGCCTAGGAGCCTACTAACGCCGTCGGTCTTGGAAGGCGGTGGCTGCGAAGGAACGAAAGTTGTGTGGTGAGTGTTTGATGAGTAGTTGATGGAAAGAAGAGAGGGCGGGCAGAGAGGAAAAGGAGGAGTCGAGAGCGGCACCCCTGCCACCAACAAAAACGACGGCAACCAAGACTCGCGTCCAGGGAGCGTGAGCTATTCCCGCTACGGCACAGCGGGCGGACGCTGATATGAGGGCGATTGGCCAATGCGCGCCCAGGTGAAGCCGGCCTGCGCAGGAGAGTCGTCGAGTCGTCGAATCGTCGGGGGGATGGCGCATGGAATTATTCGAGTTTCTTCGGTCGTCTCTTCCATCACGACAGTGCATAACAAGGGCGCGGGCATGTCACCTTGGCCGACCAGCCTCGCCGCCGTTTCCACGGTTTTCCCAGTCGCGTAACGTTCCTCACCACCTACCGAGGCTTAC